>VNJO01003010.1:0-12858 GCA_008042535.1 Drosophila tani | reverse complement strand
AATCCTTGGACAAGCGCGGATTGGTGGACACCTTGTCGCACACGTCCAGGATCAGCGTCCAGTCATCGTTCGTGTTCGTCTCGCTGGTGGCCTTTTCTATGGGTTTTTTTAGGAAAGACAAAGAACCGAATTAGCTTATCTCTCGGCCAGTGACTCATAATGGAAAGTCCAGATAAGGTCACAATAAAAAAAAATCAATACAAATTGCATTAGGGGTGGGGGGAGGCGCCGCTCAAGGTCAGCGACTGCCAGCCGAAAAACTCCCAACAAGAAGAGGGTCAACGTACGCAGGGCACAGCTGCGCACAGCATCCCCTCTCACACATGACTTTCTTTGTTGTCTGTTTGGTTAATTAGAAAGAGGGAAAGAGGAGAGGAGAAAACTACGCGAAAAAGGGGAAAAACTACGCGAAAAAGGGGGAAAAGTGCGGCGATAAGAATAGAAAACTATGAAATGCAGTTGGCCAGACATTCCAATTGGAAATGCGACGTTATCGATAAGAGAGAGACTCACCCACGTCGGCGTCGAAAGGCGACGACTGCCCAAAGATACCCATTCTGCTCCGCTATTTCCCAACAAGCTGCGTTACGATGCGCTTTGCAAACCAATCTCTAGTCCCGTCCAATCCCCCGTTCGCACTTTGTCCAGATTATTATATTCCCTTATTGTTTTTCTCTGGACTATCGATTTTCGGTGTGTCTGGGCGACAAAGAGGCGGCTCCGGTCTAGTTTTTCCCTGCGTTATCCTTCTGCGCGTTATTTTAACGGCTAGCGGGCTGCTCAACACTCGAGAATAGCTTTGGAAGGCCCGAAAAAAACGAATTTTAATTCGCTAAATTTACGTTTATTGTGTAAAAAAATGACTAATGGCGAGTGTGCCCAGTTGGCAAGTTGACGCGAAACGCCAGGGGGTTCGATGGGTGCAAACTATCGATACATGAGGTAGGGCTGCCGCTGCTGCAAGAAACCGATACGTTTTTAAATTATGTTTTTAAATAATTTTGAGTTTTCCAATATCCATAATTAAATTTTGTTTGAAAACTGAATCAAGGGTAGTGTATCATCTTACTTTTTAATTATTAATAACCTTACATTAATAATAGATTATAAATATAATTCTTTTAATCGTCTCTTACAAAACGGGACATTAATTAATTTCTAGCTCATTTTAGTGCTGTTATCTTATTATTTGTTTATATTTGTTCTACTTGTCCTTAAATATATTTTAAATATAAAAATATTTCATACGAATCTTTTCTGACAACTGGATCTAGTTCAGTTTTCGAAAACAGCTGATTTTGTCATTTGTGGGCATCGGTCACACTAATCTCAGCATTCGAAAAAAAACGCGCAAATCAAAGGACGCCATTGAAAAAATATAACAAAATACCTATTTATAATTGTTATTGCTTACGAATTTCGAACTTATTGCCATGTCGCAAGCCCGCACCAAGCACGCCAACCGCACTCACCTGCCGCACCTGCTGAGCAATGTGCCCGAGGATTACCAGGAGCCGGTCAACAAGATGTGCCTCAAGATGATGTCCCACGACGCCTATGGCAAGCCGTGAGTGTTTAGCTCCTAAGAGGGCAAGTAACCAATAACTAAGTACTAATACCACGCCCACAGGTACGAATGGACTGCCCGCGACTTTGAGATGGGCGCCCATTTGGGGCGCGGAAAATTCGGGCGCGTCTACTTGGCCCGCGAGCGGCACTCCAACTACTTGGTAGCCATGAAGGTGATGTTCAAGGAGGAACTGCGCAAGGGCAACGTGCAGCGGCAAGTGCTGCGCGAGATCGAGATCCAGTCGCGTATGAAGCACCCCAATATCCTGCGCCTGCTGACCTGGTTCCACGACGAGAGCCGCATTTACCTGGCCCTAGAGATCGCCTCCGAGGGCGAGCTCTTCAAGCACCTGCGCACAGCGCCCAATCACCGCTTCGACGAACCGAGGTCGGCCAAGTACACATACCAGGTGGCGAATGCCCTTAACTATTGCCACCTGAACAACGTGATCCATCGCGATCTGAAGCCGGAGAACATCCTGCTGACCAGCACTGACGATCTGAAGCTGGCGGACTTTGGCTGGTCGGCTCACACGCCCAACAATAAGCGACGCACGCTTTGCGGCACCCTGGACTATCTGCCGCCAGAGATGGTGGACGGCTACTCGTACGACGATTCGGTGGATCAGTGGTGTTTGGGCATCCTGTGCTACGAGTTCCTTGTGGGCTGCCCGCCCTTCGAATCGAACAGTACGGAGAGCACTTACAGCAAGATTCGACGACTGGAGATCCACTATCCCTCGCACTTGTCCAAGGGCAGCAAGGAGCTTATTTCGGGGGTAGGAGTAATAGTATTTAATCAATTTATCTCATTAATTAACAATGTTTCCCTTTCGTTTACAGTTGCTGCGTCACAAGGACCGAATTGGCTTGGTTGCCGTGATGACACATCCTTGGGTGAAGGAGGGAATGGCCGAGAGGGCCCTTCAGCTGGAGAAGCAGGAGCGTGGCAAGGAGAACAAGGTTAAAAACTGATTCAGTTTCATTTTGCGTTCTTTTTTAAACGTATTACGCATTGTATTATTAATAAAAACGGTTAAAATAAATTATTGAAAATAATAATATTATTTTAGTTGTTGGGAAGCCGAAAATAACGGGATTTCTTGGAGTTTTTCTTTATAAATCGAAATTCAATATTTATTAGTAATCTCTAAAGTGTTTTATCTAAATTGCATTTCTTACATACTTAATATTAACTTTATACCATCAAAGAATTGGTTTTAATATTCTCTCTGTACCACTTTTCTTATAGTTAACTTATTATACAATTATCAGGACGATATTTCTAGCATGTCCCTCTGAAAACGGAGCGAGAGCTCTAAAAATTTATTATCCCCGTTAAAACTGATAAAACTACCTTAATTTATTCTATCATGACTTAACCCCTTGCAAAATATAACCGCCCACGCCCATGCACCAATAATATTTACAGTGTGTGTGTAGTGCGTTCTTTTCGCTCTTCCCCGCAACGGTCACACTAAATAAATAAATGAAATTTCCAAGCGTAAAATAAACCCTAAAAGTCAATGAAACGCTTGATTTGCGTTTTCTTCACACACACCGAGTGCGGATAGTGCGGTAGCCGTCGCGTCCCCGCCACCAGCAATCGCCGCGCTGCCCACTGGAGCGGATCGTGGGCCGCCAGACCAGCCGTAGGGACGTACAGCAACAATTGTTATTTTTCGCCCGTAGGGGGAGGGGGGGGCGACGACGGAAATCAGCCCCTTTCGGTTCGGTTTCTAATTGAATTAAAGCGAGGAAACGCGGGGAAAAACCCATAGTTTGGGTCAAGTGTATTGGATATAGCAAGCAGAGGAGCAATGGTCTTTATACGCGATCCCTGCGGCATTGCCTGCCTGGTGGTCACCTACGGCGCAGTTTTGTACGCGGACTATGTGGTGATTCGCTGGATTATACTGACCACCATGCCGGGGAGGTGAGTAATGGCTCGCTAATTGTCAAGTCACCATGATCACCGATTGGTAACTATTGTTTCCAATGTCCCCAGCCTCTGGATGTCCTTCCATGTGGTGCTCTTCAACACCGTGGTCTTCCTGCTGGCCATGTCCCATGCCAAGGCCGTGTTCTCTGATCCTGGCATAGTGCCCCTGCCCGCCAATCGCCTGGATTTCTCCGATCTGCACACCACCAACAACAAGAACAATCCCACGGGCAATGGCCACAGCAGCGAATGGACTGTGTGCACCCGGTGTGAGACGTATCGACCGCCGAGAGCTCATCATTGTAGGATTTGCAAGCGCTGCATTCGGCGCATGGATCATCACTGTCCCTGGATCAATAATTGTGTGGGCGAGCGCAATCAAAAGTACTTCCTGCAGTTCCTCATCTATGTGGCGTTGCTTTCCCTGTACTCCATTGGCCTGATTGTCTCCTCGTGGGTGTGGCCCTGCGATGAGTGTAACCAGAATGTGCTGGAGACCCAGGTTCGAATGTAAGTGGTGCCCGATTTGGGGAGGAACTTATTTGTATGCAAAGAGCGTTGCCTATCTCTATCTCAAGCCTCCGCTTGGCTTGAGCTTCCTACTAATGGCATACCTTTTCCCCTCGCAGGATTCACTCCGTCATCCTCTTGCTGGTGTCAGCCTTGTTTGGTCTATTTGTCACGGCCATCATGGTGGATCAGCTGCACGCTATTCTGTACGATGAGACGGCCGTGGAGGCGATACAGCAGAAGGGCACCTATCGACCCAATCGGCGCAAGTATCAGCTGCTGGCCGATGTCTTTGGCCGTGGCCATCCCGGGCTGTGGCTGCTGCCGTGCACGAGTTTGAATCATGCCTCCCGCTACCACGATACGCCGCTGCTCAGTCACGAGGTCTAGGGTCCGGAAATATTCATTATTATATTTTGTCCTTGTGTTTATTGTGTGCCTGCTGCTGCTCGTGCGTGCGAAGCCGAATGTTTTTAGTTTTTAAACAAACAAAGTGTGTGATTTCTATATATTATTTTTTAAATCGATTCGTATTATATGCAGATTCCAACTTAATTTATATATATGCTTTAGTTTAAATTCGTTTTGAAATTATAAATATAAAGAAAGCAGCGCCGATAGGGAAGGAAGGGAGAGAGCATACTCAAAGTAGAGCTGTAAAACCATCGATAGTGCCCTTACTCGATATTTTCGATAGTGATAATATCGATACTATCGACAAAATAAAATGGGTTTAAAAAATGTACTTTGCTTAAACAAACCAAATTAAATGGCATAATTTATATAAGATCTTATGTAATACAAAAAATGAAAGATATTTTATCACAAGTACTGTCTATATAGATTTTATATAAAGATAGTTTTTGATATTAATGATTGGAAATTAAAGAAAAATGTTTTGGTCCGTTCTTAAGAATATACAAATTTAAGATTATATTTATTGGCAAAAACTTGTAAATTTTATACGAATTCACTGATTAACTGCTAAAGCTCCGTACTCAGACACGCGAAAAGTGTTCCCAAGCATTGAGCCAAAACGAGAGGTCAATATTCACCCTCTCGCTCTATCGTACTGCTTACAAACACTTTTCGTGTGTCTGAGTACGGAGCTTTACGCGATGTATCGATGGTGAAAAAGAACAATCGATAGTGACGCGGAGCACACATCACCATCGATAATATCGATAGTATCGTCGATAGTTTTACAGCTCTAACTCAAAGGAAACTTGGATATTTTATAGGGAACTTGCATGCATGTAGATTCATTTTGTACACCGATAGGAATGATGAGGAGTCTAATCAAAGAGGGGGTGTTTTTTACCAGTATCCAATTAAGATTTGAGAGCCGTAGAAATCTCAATATATTGTATACAATACAGTAACCAAGCCTAGGCTGTAAGTCCTTGTAAAAGAGAGCATTTACGATTTACGATCCAATAGTAGACGCAAATATTATATAGTATATCTGAAAACCAAATGAAAACCGTGTGCAGTAAATAGTTTGTAATAATTGTAATCACTTTTAAGTTGTAGTTTATTGTGTGTTCTTTTGACCCAGCACTAAAGCAAGTTTTCCAATGTAACACCATACCACAACCGCCACCACCATCATGAGATTGAGCCCCACTTGAACAGTTTTTCAATAAAGCTAATCTGATAATGCCTAAGTACTCCCACACACTCAATCGAGCTCACTGCCCAGGCCCTCCACGCTCAGGCTCAGCTGTTTCAGCGCCTGCTTGGCCACCCCGCAGAGCACGCCCTCTTGGGAGCTTTGGTCCTCGAACTCCAGGATCTCCACGCACTCTTTCAGCAGATCAATGGCATCGACCAGGCGGCCACGCAGCTCTCCACCCTTTAATTTATTCGCTATAAACCCGCTCTTGGCCAGGAGCACCAGGGGCACGTGCATCTCGTAGAGATTCATGGCTCGCGTTCGACTCAGACCGGGTTCGAAGGCATTCAGGACTAGCAGAACCTGGCGACATAGCTCTGCCTTGCGCTCCAGCTGGTGGTCTGGGAGCTGAACCATCTCGTAACCCTTCACCCGGCCATACATCTCGATAAGGAGCTGCCTTAGGCCCGTGGCTATGTAGTGCAGGGGATGGAGCAGGGACTTGTACTTGCGGAGGAGACGCTCGGCCTCCTCCAGTCTCTTAGGACCCATTTCCAGGGCCTGGACGGTATTCACCTCCGTTTGGAGGGATTGCAGCAAGGCCTGGACCTCGGGATTGCTGGTGCAGGCGCCGCAGCTGCTGCAGTTCCAACTGGTATCGGATTCTGGTGAGTTAAAGAACAATCTATAAGCACTATCTTTGATATAAGGTATATCCCTCACCAGTTGGCTGCCAGGGCACTTGGTAACCCTCCGCACACTGTCCACACTTCAGGCTGGAAAAGTGCGTCCCCAGCTCGGTGGGATCCAGGCAGCGATCGCATTTGCACTCAAAGAACTTGCCCTGCTGCAGATGACTCTGCCTCTGGGCAGAGCCATCCAGAGTGTAGGTATAGCTGTGATGCAGCGGCTGACCCTCCTCCAGATCCACCATGGCTCGCAGGCGAATTCTGCAGGAAAACCATATAGATTCCCAGAATTTTGTATAATCTCTCTTACTCACTTGTACCCCTCGCTGGGATAGATGCTCCTGGATGTGTTGGGCACACAGTTGTGGGCCAGTATGCCAGTGTACGGGTAGAGGCACCTCAAGGGATAACCTCTCGAGGTCCTGGCCTCAAAGGCGTTTACCTCTAGGACTCCCACCACCTGCATGATCAGCTCCTCACTGAATCGCGAGGCCAGCTTGCAGGGTCCCCGCAAATACTGAGCAATGTTCACGCGATCCGCATGCCAGAGATCAGCATCCTTTTTCCGCTGCTTCTCGTGATGCTCCATGGGGGCCACTTCGTTGTCCCATCTCTCTGGGTTGGCCTCCTTGGCCAGCAGGACTCTGGAAATTATAAAAGAAAAACAAGAAGGAAATTACAACAGGAACTAAGAAATCTTTAAATCTAAATATAAAGGGAAATCCCCTTGGGAAATCCTAATCATAAATCATAGATCCTTGGAGTAATCTATGAGATTTGAATTTAATCTAGAGATTACACTGGGAACACCCTAGATTTACAGATTTTTTTGCGATTAATGCTCGGTGGTCGGTGGTGGCTGGTTCTATTTTTATACCGCTCGCCGCCGGGCTTCACCTGAGCGTCATGATGCAGTCCAGCTGGGGGCAGTGTCTGCTCCCCTTGGGCGGACAGAAGAATCGTGCTCGAGCATCCTGAAATACCCGGCACTCCTGTTCGGAATGATGATTATCCTGGCTCCGGGAGCACTCCTCGCACAGCGGCCAACCACATTCGCTGCAAAGTTCCTGCTCCTGCTCCTCCTCTGGATCGAGATCGGATTCAGACTGGTAACAGGCCAGGCAAACCACTGGACCATTGCACTTTGGACCCACGGCAAAGGGTAGCTCCTCGATGAGCAGGCCATTACTGGTCGCCTCTCCCTTGGCCACCAGATAGCGTCCGCAGACGGGACTCCATTGCACCGATGTGCGATTCACCGGGAGCGTTGGCGTCGATGTCATCTCGCTGACTGACACGGGCACAGATTATGCCATCTGGCTGACTAGATAGCAACATCTCGGCCTGCCTCGGACATCAAGCATTCATATTTGCAGGCACAGTGGCCGCGATTGGGTGAGTTATTATTACTATAAATATCATAAAACTTTTTTAACAAATGATGATTTAGTAATACAACTTTGTTCTGCTTAAAATACATAAATATTAAATTAAGTTGGACCAATAAATTGGTTAAATTAGATACATATGTATATGTAGGTCCACCCTACTGAATTATATATATTTTTCCTGGGTTGGTAAGGCTCTCAAGTTCTATTTCTATTTACTATTAATTCAAAATGTACGCTGGATTAAATAAATTTATGTATATATAGAAAATAAATACAGGGAAAATAGGTACATACAATTAAGAGGGCATATTAGCTTAATAACATTGCGTATTTTTAATAAAAAGATTGAAAGAGCTTGTTAATACTTTGAATATTATAGAAACAGGCTACAAAACTAAATAATAATTTTTAGACCTAAATAATAGCTTGTAATTTACAGAAAAGAAAATTTTAAAAATGTTTGGATTATCTAATTAAAATAAATATAGTTTAATTATAATAACTACAATAGAAACTAGGAAATATTCCTTAAGAATAAATGTATAAATAACAATAGGCTATCTTATTGTAATTCGTTTACATTGAAATAAATTAAATTATATTTTGAGGGATTCTTAGCTCACAGGAACATGAAAATTGATACCAATATAATTAAGGATATTCTTAACATTATGCAGAAAATAGAATAGTAAAAAAAACAGTTGATAATTCTTTCTTTTTAATATTATCATGTTAAAATAGCTTGTTAACTACAGGAAAAATAACTTTAAAATGTAAATGATTATCTCAATGAAATAAATATTTTTTAATTATAAAAACTACAATATAATGTTTAAGATCATAAGAAATTAGGAAATATTCCTTGGGAACCATACATATAGGGAAAACCAAAAGTAATCATATGTATATTATATATTACCTTTACTTTGGAATAAATTATATTATATTTTGAACGATTCTAAGCTTACAGGAACAGGAAAATTGATGAAAATATAATTAAGACAGAAAAAGGAATAATAAAAACAACAAGACCTTATAGACCTTAGAAACCATAACTCTAGGAATTACTAAAGATATTACAATATTATATTTACTCATCATAAATATATTAATAATATTATAAAGGATTCTAGGCCCTTTTCCTCCACTGTGCCCCTGCACTTTAGTGTTGCCTTTTGATCTGTGCCAACAGCCGCCTTGCCTCCGCCTTGTACCTCCCACCTCCCACCTCGCACCTCCTGCCTCTCCGGCCTTCCTTGGCCATCGTCTCCCCTGATTTTTCGTTATATGCCAGTTCGCAGTCCAACCTGCTCGTCTGCAAGAAATGCGCGAGGCTGCCAAAACTAATATATTTCCTAGAACCGATATTCCGGCTGGCAGGCCGGGCCCCAACCCCCCCGCTGGAGCTCCATCAAACTAACCTCAATGGTGTTATGCAATCTAATTGCGGACAGACGCCATCGTCGCTCACATTCCCGGCAAAAGTGACACGTGCGGCGGAGAAGATCTCGCATTCGTTGCTATGATCGGTGGCGTCATCTCCGCCGGCACACGATCCGCACAGCGGCCAATCGCAGAGCTCGCAGCGATCCAGGGAGTCGCCATCCTCGCCGAACTGCAGGAACTGGTAGCACCCAAGGCACACGATACCGCTGTCCCGTTTGGGTCCGAGGGCGAACGGTAGCTCCTCCAGCACTAGGTCGCCACGACACACGGAGGACGCGGTGGCCAGGCAGCGGCCAAAGACGGCGTCCCGCTCCAGACGGGCCTTCAACATGCTGTCGCTTCACGGGCAATGCACATTACACCAACTGATGCTGAGGCCATGTGATTCGGTCGGGTGGCGGCTGCAGGGAGGTCTAAAAATAGGTCCATGTGTAACTCTAAAAATCAATCTTTGATAACGATGCGAGTTTTCATTATTGAATTTGATAAACTCCGTATTTTAGATAAAATATATAACTTTTCTGACCGTTAAAAACGGTATATTTGAAAAAAAAAAAACGTTAAAAGCCCTTGATCACTTAATGTAAACAAAACGCAAAAGATAAGCTTTTAGCATTCACCACGAGCCACATAAAGCTCTATCAACAAAATCTGAAGGTGGCACTAGAAATTTAAGAGTTTCCAAAGGGCAACCTATATATATTTAAATTAGAATCATTAATAAAACACATTTTTTATTAAGCTTTTAGTATTTTTTTTTTAATTTTCATGGTATATTTTGACGTTTTAGTCGTGGTCATTCACACTAACCCTTAGGACAAGTGTTCTCACTGAGAACACTCACAGGAGAAAAACCTTTAAAGTATTCCCACGGCTCGAAGTCCTTAAAAAATAATCGTGGCTTAAAAAATTAAAGGTCAATGAAGTCTTAGTAGATTTCCAAAATAATCCTTTGTTGTTTATCCCCCTAGGATCCGATACCCGTTCTATAAAAAAATTCCATTCTTTTGGTAATATGTAGAAACAGGAAATGCGGTCGTAGGAGAAGTGTCATACCCGCATACTGGGTGATGCGCCAGTTTCCGTCTTTTCCTAGCACACACATTTTGTGGTATTTATTGAGTAGCCGTACGGTATTTTTAATCTTTTCCAGCGCGGTCACTCTAATTTGTGGTGTACGTTTGTGGTCTCGTGGTTGTCTCTGTTCCTCTGCGTTTCGCATTACACTCTAAAACTCAAGCTCATCCAAAGTAAGTATAGCTTGCTTAAGTCAGCCCCCCCGTTCGCCGACCGACCCCGGTAAACCCATTCAAATCCTTCGAGAACGGGTTAATTTCAATTTTCAGTGCCAGTGATTTCATAACCTCGAAACGAAAAAAAATTGCAAGTAGGCACGCGCATGAACGCTAAAGGGCTCAGCTCGGTGACGAAAACGGCGAACTTATTATCAGCCGATTGGGGGAGTGTTCAAAACTATAATTAATTGATAAAATCCCATTGGTATTACTGCCGGTCATCGAATACAGACACACACACACACGTCCGCTAACGCACACCAACGCAGGTACAGTTCATTGGCAGCAGCTGCCGGCAAATGGAAAAAAAGAGCAAAAAAAAAAAAGTGCCTGGCAAAATGTCTGATGTTACGTAACACGAATCGCTCTCGTTTAAATTGTTTTGATCAATTCTGCTCGTTATCGCGATGTTGCTTTGTTGCCTCTGCAAACATCAGTCTCCTCTTCATCCGTTCTTTATCGGCGTTTGTTGATTGCGGTCATGTGAGGTGTGCTTTTGTTGCACCTTTCTTAGTTTTAGGTGGGTTGTATTAGCAGTGACGTCACCGGAAAATCAATACCCTTTTTTCCGTGTGGCACCTTTTCGTGTTCTGTTTTTCACTGTAAATCGATTTCCCTTCCCCCGGTGGTGTTATGCAACTGGCGAAAATTTGCAACCCTCCACCCCCCGTCCCCCTGTCAAGGTCACCAAGGGGATGATTTTCATTTTCACCGGGAATTAATATCCATTCGGCGATGATCACAGGTTACATCACCTGACATCTTCTGGGGCTCGTCTTTGTTGTTGGCCATTTCCCCGTCTTTTGGCTGTTGGCCATAATGACTTGTTTGCCTGCCTGCCTGCCGCTCGGCGCTTTTCATAATTTTCCGCCTTGGAGCATCAGCAGCAGCAGTGCCAGGCACAGACACAGGCACCATGCCCAATATTTGCAGCGCGTCTGTTTCTGGCATTCTTGACGTCACACGGAAATAGAAACAGAAGACGAAGCTAGACCAAAGCAGAGGCTGCAAATGTGCAGTTAGCTTCTGTGTCAATGATCGCTTCGCTGCCTAGCAAGACTGACCAGCAATTAAGGCTAGCACAAGTACGGAACGTAAACACATAGAAAGGGGGGGAAAAAGCCCATGGACTGGGGCACAATCGTGGCCAGATAAATAAAACAATTGCAATAGTTACAGTCATGGAAATGACAAGCAACTTGTGGCGGAAATTGACAGGCATAAAAGAACTTTAAAGGAAAAAAAAGAAGAAAAGAAGAAAGAAGAAGGAAGGAAGAAGGAAGGAAAAAAGAAGATTTACTAGTAAGAAATGAAATAATAAATATTACATTAATAAAAAAAATTGTATATTTATTCCCTATCAAAAATCGATCTTTGTTAGGAATTAAAATTAAAATAAATATATTTTGTATACAAAAGATGTTCATAATACAGCAGTTTCCCTAAAAATGATCCTAGTAAGCCTCCCAATAAACTTCAATCACTTTTACGTGACGTTTTCTTGAACCGACACAGTGTCATACCTGAAAAATATCGAATTTGTGTATTATTTTAAATCTGATTGAGAAAAATATCTGCGGAAAATGCCCGACGTGCCCCGAGAGTGGACTTTCAGTATGCTAAAGGAGGAGCTGCGAAGAAGCGTTCGAGGTGTCGTGGTAAATGTCCGGGTTCGGTAGGGTTCCCTAGTCTCTGCTTCTATTTTTCCCCACTTTTTCGCCTCACTTTCGCTTGGCCCAGACGTGCATTGACCTGCCCGTCGAATCATTGGCGACTCTGCCACGCGGCAGCTGGCAACTCTGGCCTGTTCAAGGCAGCCAAACCTTAATTTAAATTGATTTATTTATTCTCGCTGCACGAAATTGACATTTAGCCAAAAGTGAACCGGGGAAATGCCCCCAGAAATTCGCTTCCCTGTTTAGTTTTCACTTTTCCTCGGCGGCCGGTAGAACACTGCGATTTTGGCTATACAAAATAAAAAGTAAATAATCATCATGTTGCTGATAAGATTAAAAGCCCCAGCCCCTCCATTATAATCCATAAATATTATCTATGGTTTCGCGCAATAATGAATCGGGCAAGCGAAATGATTTCGCAATAAGTAGCCCCTTCGTCGAGCCATTATCGATTATTCACAAGCTCGTATCTTACGTTTCCAGATGGCTCCTCCATCATACAGCGATTTGGGCAAGCAGGCTCGCGACATCTTCAGCAAAGGCTACAACTTTGGCCTGTGGAAGCTCGATCTGAAGACCAAGACCTCGTCGGGAATCGAGTTCAACACAGCCGGACACTCCAACCAGGAGTCTGGCAAGGTCTTTGGCTCCCTGGAGACCAAGTACAAGGTCAAGGACTATGGCCTAACCCTGACTGAGAAGTGGAACACAGACAACACTCTGTT
>VNJO01003009.1:0-13631 GCA_008042535.1 Drosophila tani | reverse complement strand
TCTCGTTTTCGTTTTCGAAAACGAGAATTGGTGCTCCCGTTTTCACTTTCACAAGACTTTTTCGTTTTCAAAAACGGGCAAGTTTTTTTTGACGAAATGAAAAGTAAATGCCTTTTTCTACATCAAATCGGTTCTTAATTGCAAAGGGAAAAAAATAGTTGACTCCTTGGTCTATTGATGTTCATTTCACACCATCAGTAGATCAATCTAATTCGTATTTACTTTTTAAATAATTCTTTTCTGACCCCACCTCGAATTTGCCAACAAAATATTTGCCGTCGGCAACAGCAACTTTCGTTTTGGTTGACAGTGCTACCGTACTGTTGGTGGAACAAAACAATTTGGTCTAAATGCTTCTAAAATTAAAAGGTGGGCATTAATAATGTTCAAGGAGGATTAAATAAGGATTAATTAAATAAACCAGTTTATTTTAATGTTTAAATGGAATTTTAACTAATAAAAAAAGGTATAAAAGTCATACCATCAAAGGGTGGCAGCCCTCTTGGACCGATAAATAAACAATTTCTGCCTTTATTTGGCTTTAAAACAAACAATTAAAAAGAGTAAAGGCATTTAAGCATTCCTTATACTTCTCAAAACATCCAAGTCATCTGTTTGAGCAATAAAAACTATTAAATATTTCGATAACAAAACAATGACAAAAAGTTTGTGAAAACCGGAGCACCTAAAACGAAAACGTACGTTTTCGCCCAAAAACGAAAACGAAAAAAAAAAGTGAAAACCGGAGCCTGCCGGTTTATTTCAGTTTTGATTTCATAAAAATATTTGTCAAGATATCGAAGCTATAGCAGATACACACAAGAAATGAAGCTAACTTCGGCAATCCGAAGTTTGTATACCCTTGCAGTCTGCAAGGATCATTGAAAGTCGATCCATTTTGGGAATATTGAAAAAGATCGAACTTTGTACATTTTTATAACATTTATCTACACATTTTACATTTTACATGTAGAATCTTACATTGTCATATAATTCAACCGAACGTTTCTATGGCAGCTATATGATATAGTTGTCCGATCTTAATGAAATTAAATCTGTAATTCTAGAACCGTTAAAAACATGAAATTTATGAAAATACGTTAAAAAACAGGGAAGTTCTAATTTTTTTTCGACATTAATTTTCCGATCATTCCTATGGCCGCTATAAGATATAGTGATCTGATTCCAGCCATTCCGGCATATATAGTAACTGCAATAGAAAGAAGACTATCTACAAAGTTTCATTAAAAATCTTTTAGTACACTGCAAGGGTATAAAAACTTGCCTTGGAAAAAATAATAGAAACGCGCCACATTTTTGTCAAAAAATTGGGCACATTTTTGGAATTTTTTTAATGTAATTTATTTAGATACTTTAGGACAAAAGAAATCATTTATCATACATTTTAATGATATAAGTCCTTAAATTTTTTGATTTTTGTATATCATAAGTCCATGTTTTTGGCAAAAATTAAGAATAAATTTAAAAAATAATAAAAATTAAACTCAAAACTATAATAAGTTTATTAGAATCCATAATTGATTCTAATTGTTCTCATTTTTTGAGGACTTAGTGATGAGGATGATACAATTTTAAACCTGATTTCAAACAAAAACGAGAAGGAACGCTAACTTCGGTAAAACGAAGTTGGTATACCCTTGCAGTCTGCAATTGGATCATTGAAAATCGAACCATTTTAGTAATGTTAAAAGAATATCGAATTTTGTACATTTTACAATTTGTAAAATTATTTGTAAAAACAATGAAATTACAAGCAGCCAACACAATCAGATAATAATAAAAAAAAAATTTTGAATGTTAAAGGATATATGTACATACATACTCGAACATACATACATACATATGTACATACATATATCAATAACGTACGATAATTGTACGATACATACTACGTGGACGGCCGCCCACAATGATATGGACAGCCCCTTAGTCCTTGTCACGATATAATAGAGGTCTTTGCAGGCAAATTTTAGCTACTGTATATGCTGCTCTAGCTACTCTGATAGTTTCGAAACGTACTGTAGATACATATACAGTGGCTCACAGCTTATTTCGTGCAGTGGTTCAACCAAATTTTAAAGTCGTGTAGCACATAAACTATATGATATATAAACAAAATTTTAATGCAGTTTTTTTAAGTAGTATTCTAACATATATAAAAATTCTCTTTTCTTTTACAATTCAATTCAATAATATTTAAATTAACAAAAAAGTTAAAATATTGACTTTTTCAATGTCACAGCTTATTTCGTGCAGAAACTTTAGGTAAATGTATTTCGTGAATTGAGATCCAAGACAAACTTTTTCTTATGGAATCTTTTAGAACACAATATCAGCTAACTTTTTAAACATTTAACTTTTTTTTTATACACTGGAAAAAAGTTTAATTTTATTTTAGAGGAATCAGCCCCTGTTCAACAATTGAACAGCGGTAATTGGTCCTAAAATATTTTAAAAATAAAAAAAAAAAAATGGCAGAATATTAAATTAATGCTATATTTAAGGTTTAATAATATTACAAATAAAAAAAAAAGAAAATGTGTCTAATTGGGATCAAAACGCTCCATAAAATATTGCTCCTAAAATCTAAAACGACCCTCTAGGCCGAGTTTTGCGACGTTTTTAAGCATTTTTTTTCTCAAAAGTTGAAGATAACATGAACTAATATATAATCCCTTCGATGAAGACGAGGTATCCAACGCCTAATACCTACTTGAAGGCCCAAACCCTGAAATTACTATCAGCAAGCTCATCTAAAGCTATCAGGTGCATATGGTGTAGCTCTGTATGTCGATCACGCCAAATATATGGCATTCAAAATATCAAAATATGTTAAAGTTAGTCTCGTTTTTGCAAATACCTTCATTTAGGAAGGATATTGGACAATTTTTGTGCTCCCTGGCAAATTTAAGTTGGTACTGTTGAATTTTCACCCTTATAAATGGCTTTTTCAAAGTTACTGGGCCATTAAAGTTATGTTCTCGCCATATTCGGTAGTCGGTTTTCGCGAAACAGTTTTTGCCAGTTCATTTTCAATATATACTGCTTGTTTGATGTCGATATCATCGGATTAAGTGTACTTTAAAGGATAATTCGTGTGTCTTCATGCCCACTGAACAATATTATATGGAGACTTTTGGCCCTTATCCGCCGCGTATTATTTTTCTTTTTAACTTTTTTATATTACTAGGCCCTCAATATACCATTGAATCAATATTCTGCTAAGTTTTTTTATTTTAAAAATATTTAAGGACCATTTCCTGCTGTTCAATTGTTAAACACGGGCTGGTTCCTCTAAAATGAACAAAACTTTTTTTCCAGTGTATCAAAAAAAAAGTTTAATATTAAAAAAATTAGCTGATATTGTGTTCAAAAAAATTCCATAAAAAAAAAGTTTGTCAGAGATCACAATTTACGAAATACATTTACCTAAAGTTCTTGCACGAAATAAGCTGTGACATTGAAAAAGTCAATATTTTAACTTTTTTGTTAATTTAAATATTATTGAATTGAATTGTAAAACAAAAGAGGATTTTTATATATATTAGAATACTACTTAAAAAAACTGCATTAATATTTTGCTGATATTTCATATAGTTTCTGTGCTACACGACTTTAAAGTTTGGTTGTACCTCTGCATGAAATAAGCTGTGAGCCACTGTACATACATATGTATATGCGCATATCCAATAGAGTTCTTTGTTTACCATGGCACAGATTAGCAGGTTTCACGATCTGCAAAACCGGTTGAGTGCAGCCGAAGAAATAAGGTAATGTTAATGCCGCAACACTGCACTCTGATCGCGGCACACATCAAGATCGGAAATCATCGGATCTATGTATCTTTTATTTTTCTTTTTTTTTCATGCTGCAGTTGTTATTGCCCCTTTGCTCCGTCATCATCTTCGTCGCCGTCTTTGTTTTGAGATTGATATTTCGCTGATGCGTTGCATTGCCATTGTTCTCAAAACAACAACAAAGCTTTCTCTCTCTGTTTCTCCCAGTCTCTCAGCCACTTAACCTCTCTCAAGCTCTTCTGCGCGCTCCATCTGCGCTCTTTGTGCATTTTTGCAGCAGACGCAATTAGTGCGGCGCGTTCACAGTGATGGTCAAAATAGTAGCACATGGAACGCCTTGAATATTCTATATTTTTCTAGTTGTAAAAACCTTATTAGCGGGCGACAGTTTTGCGTTCAATAAATCAATCGAAGTACATACAGATTGCGACAAACAAACGTTATATCATTTTCTTGATAAGTGAAGAAACTGTAATCACATTATGATCAACAATAATGTAATTTAAAAAAAATTAAAAGTTGACTACGATCTACGGTCTCGGTAAATAAAACTAACCACTATCTTAGGCAGAAGGAATATGACAATATGGATGTTGTTCGATATTATGTATCATATTCTCTATTATTCGTAGAGCTTTAAAGCCTATAATGCCAGTAATTTCCTTTCTCCAAGTCTTTTCAAAGAAAAACATGCTATATCAACATTTAAAATACTATTTACAGAGCTCTAAATAGTTACATACAGGAATATTACTTTTCGAACTGATTTTATAATTTGAAGTCTTAATGTCATAAAGTTTATCAAAACAACTTTGTGGTGTGAAAGGGAAAGTCAGAACTGAAAATTGAGCTAAATTAAATTAATTGACTTAAATGCTTGATTAATAATCTGTTTCTGCGAATACATACTGTCCATGAATATGGACATATGTGATCTGTGTTGGCCTCTTTCACTTGGAATCATTTCTGGTTGTATCGATCCAATGATCTTTCCGTCCTAGGAATATAAAATACGGCAAAATGAGAGAATGGCAGAATGGTATTGTGCGTATCGCTCCTGCCGTGCTATTATCTTGCTCATGAGTGTCTTTCCCTGCGTGCGTACATGTGTGTGTGCTTGCTGTTGGAATTGCGTTGGGGACAGAGAACAGAAACAAAAAACAGACAAAGAACCCAAGTGAATTGCGCCGAAGTGAAGGTCAGTAACGGAGAGGCGGGGTGTGGTGGGATCTCTCGCGAGGAGCGGGAGCGAATCGTTTATGAACTTTCCAATTTACCATTTCCATTCCTTTGTCTGGACGGGATTTGGGTATATCGGAGATTCGACTTCCCAATCACTACACTCACCGCTTGCCATCGATTCCAGCGATGAGGACAACGTCGCAGAGCTGCTGGCTGTCCACGTAGAGCTGCATCCGCTTGAGGATGGTGTCGGCGTGGTCGCGGCACCGAAAGAATTCGTCCTGGCTGCCGGCCGAGTTGAGACTGCCCAGGCTGTAGTCCCTGGATAGCGACTCCAAAGTGTTGTCCCCCAGCATGGAGATGTGGCCGGACGTTGAGGCCGTTGAGTCCCGGCTGGGACTCTCCTTTTGATTAACCGCGGACATGGCTTGACTTCCAGTTCAGCTTCCGCTTCCACTTCCACTGGCACTTGCACTTGCACTCCTTCCAATTTGCAGTCGTGAGCGAATTGTTCAGCGCGAGTGAGAGAGGGACGTCTGCGTCGGAGCTCTGTCTTGAACCTACTGTTGCACTGCAGTTCCCAGATCGGCCGGGAAGCGTATGGTTTTGGCGTTGCTGGAACAGGGAGGGGGCCACCAAGGGAGCGGTGGTAGGTGGGCCTGACTATAATTTGCAACAAAGAACCCAGCGCACGCCTTGCCTCAATTTGCCTGTGTTTGTGTTTATCTTTCTCTCCCTCTCCCTAGCTGGTGCTTTCTTTCTCCGTTGCTCTTTGATTTCTTTCAATTGGTCAGAGGACGCCCCCGCGCAGTTGCGTGCTGCGGATCTCTGCAACTGTAAATCGTAATTACAAAGAGCTGCACTATGAGTGTGTTTGTGTATATATACAACTTACTACAGCTGTCTGGCTTTGTTGTTTTTTTTTTTTGGTGGCTCTATTTATTTAGACACACTAGCTAGAGATGGGAGAAATTGGCGTCCCATGGAAAAGAGTCGATAGCAATAACTGTGTGGCGTTGCCAGTTAACTGACTTTATGGTAGCTTAAGTGAAGTGATCTTTTGTAATTCGTTTTTTTAAGCTGGGCACAATTCTAGTTTGTAAGCCATTTAAAACAAGAAACTACTACACGTACAACAACTTCACTTTGAAGAACATGCCACTGAAATTAACTATGAGTATTTTGTAAGGAATTCAAAAACAGCGTTGCCACTTAACTGTCATTTATGTGGGGAGGAGGTAAGCGCGCAGTTTGAACTTGTATAAAGAAGTTGAGAGATTGGTCGATTTTTTACCCGGTACCCGTACAGTACAAGGGTATTAAAGGTTAGTTCCAACCGATACATTCTCGGTAACAGGCAGAAGGACCCCATAAAGTATATAGATTCTATATATATGATCAGCATCACCAGCCGAGTCGATTTAGCCATGTCCGCCTGCCCGTGTTGGTAAACAGATCTCATAGAGTATAAGAGCTAGAGTTGCGAAATTTGGTGACTACATTGAAATCTGTTGCACGCAGAACAAGTTTGTTTTAAAATTTGGCTACGTCCACTTCCGCCCCCAAAATCATAAAAAACGCTATATAAGGTATAGTCGTGAATTTCGGCTTAAAGTAAATAGATGAAATAAATAAATAGGCATTCGCGGACGTTTTCTGAAAAAATCGGATGAGAAACATGGAAGTTATTAACAATAAAGTTTCTGTGCATGTTTCTTCTTCTTTTGTGCCAATCGGTGTTGCTCTACATGTTCCTAGCAACATTTGTCTTTATTAGTCAACATTTTTATTTTTCCATGTTCGTGTGCTATTTTATTTCACGCACAATGCTTTGGGTACCTGCTATCTCACAGTCGGTCAACATTTTGTGTTAAACAAGTAAGAAAGCTACAGTCGACTGTGCTCGACTGTAAGATACCCGGTACCTAAACGTTTGCGCTTCACACTAAAAGGCAATTTAAAAGTCTACTTCGATACTTCTTAAAATAAATCGCCTCTCGAATTAGCTCCCGACCTAAACAATTTAATGTCATACTTAAATATGAATGATACATTTTATAGAAACACATAAAAACCCGCTCGATCGGCGTCAAAAAATTAATTGTTAATTTTTGTCATTTCTTGCTATATTCTTTTGTCATTTCTTCTGCAGTTGGCGCCATTATATCGCACGGCCAAGGCTCGAATGCGTCACCTGTCGGCTACAGCTTGCAACAGCAGAGCCTTAGGGCGGTGTGTTAAAATTCGAACCTTATTGCTAGTATCTCCCATGTTTATCATCCGATTTTACCGAAATTTCCAGGAAACGTCCGCTCTATTTTATTCATTTATTGTATTTATTAACTTTAACCCGAAAATAACGAGTATAGCTTATTTTAAGTTTTTTATGATTTTTGAGGGCGCAAGTGGGCGTGGCCAAATTTTAAAACACACTTGATCTGCGTGCAACAGATTTCAATGTTGTCACCAAATTTAGTAACTCTAGCTCTTATAGTCTCTGAGATCTCTTGTTTCACACGGACGGACAGAGGTTGGCACTAACCCATAATACCCTTGTACCCTATGGGTACCGGGTATAGAAATATAACTAGTTGGCTTTTGTTTGTAAGATTTTGTGCCCAAAACAAAGGCAGCTCTTCAAGAACTTCCCGCCGACTTCCCACATAATAAAGGAAATGCATCTATCAACGTATGTATGTATGTACATTGTTATGACTTCGATTTCTTTATTTTCGATTTAATTGCCTGGTCTTTTATTCAGTTGTTTTTGCTCGGCGCCAACGCGAAGTTGGACAAAGAGCCAATAATGGGGCACGATGACGGCACCTCATGCGCATCGGAGACATCGGAAGGAATCGAAAGAACTGGATATATATGTACAAATATAACATGCATAAATGCACCTAAAACGTATGAATGTATATACCCGCCTACATATGTAGGATACAACAGTACATGGCTACATACAAATAAATAACATGTATGCTCGAGCGGATATACATAGGAAGGAGGTCTGAGAATCAAAGGTGATCCAAGAATCGGGGGATCGGCATCTAGTTGGGCGATGTATTCCGCTTTGGCGTCGACGGCGGCAGATCCATTGTCTTGCACACCCAACCCGATATATCCACCTCCTCCACCTCCGCCTTGCGGATCCACGGATGACTCTATGAAGGGAACAAGAACAGATGGAAAAGTTAGTACATTAACCAATGATAATTAATAACTAGCCCTCTTATAATACTTGGCATTTCTAGAGCTCTTTGTAAATTAAACAATTCAGATTTTTCCTAACTAATTAAGAACTTTAGATCTTTAGTATTTAGGTAAAAACGTATTTTAAACAAATATAGTTGAATTTGGATCTAGTTAAACCTATATTTTAACCACTCTTAGTCTTAGTCTAGTAAAAAGAGAGAAAGCTTGAGGTAATAAGGTTTTAAAATTAGGAAAAGTAGAACTTAGTTTCAATTACGCCACACATAGATATATACATAGATAAGAACACAGATAATTATCTTTACTTATGTAATTATAATTTACCAGCAGGGTCTTGAGATCGGCCCGCTCGTCGGGCTGCTTCTTCAGGCAAATGTCCACAAAGTCCTTGAACTCGTTGGAGAATATCTTGTGTTCCAGCTTCGGCGGCGGCTCGTTCACTATATAGTCTAGCAGCTCGAAGATGGCCATTGCCCGGGGCTCATCCACCGCCTGGCCGCCATCGTTGTCTGTCTTATCAGCAAATATGGACTCCAAGGTAGCGGTGTTTGGCGGCGGGATTGGGTACATGCCAATGGCCATCTCCACCAGCGACAGGCCCAGTGACCAGATGTCCGACTGTACCGAGTAGTGTGTACCCTGCAATCTCTCGGGCTGCAACGTTTGTAAGACAGGAGGAATTGCCATTAAAGAGGTCACCTAAACCCAAAATAGGTGGTAAGAATAAGACAACTCACCGACATGTAGCTGCGGGTGCCCACAAAGGAGTTTGCCATCGAGTCTATCAGCTGGCCGGAGACGCCGAAATCACAGATCTTGATCTCGCCGCTGCTGTTGACGAGGATGTTGCTCGGTTTTACGTCCCGGTGGATGATGGCGTGCTTGTCGCGCAGGTAGCTTAACCCTTTGAGCACCGCCAGCGTGATCCGGCCCAGGATGGACTCCGGTATTCGGCCCGCCCGCTTTAGTATCAGGTCCAGTGATCCGCCGTCCATGTACTCCATGCAAATACTGATCTCGCCGTCGCTGTAAAAGGCTCCGTAAAAGCCGACAATGTGCGGGAAGTTGCATTCGTGGAGAACCTTTAGTTCGCGGAGAATTTGCTTCTTGATGGCCGGCTTGACCTCCAGATGGATCAGTTTCCTGGCCATGATCAGGTGTGTGTGGGTGTGTCGGACCTTCATAACGACGCCGCCATTACCGGAGCCCAGCTCGCCGAGCTTTTCCAGATCCTCATCGGATAGCTCGCCGATTTTCTCCTTCTGACTGAGGAAGACCTTAATCCGCTTGCGCTCAGTGTCGTCCATGTCCAGGCCCTCCAGCGTCTCCGTCAGAGCATCGATGCTAGTCTTCGGCTTGCCCAGCAAACTGTGTGTGCTTTAATTTAACCTCTTAATGAATTTTTGCGAGCCAAAACGAAAATGTAAAGTGTGGAGGCAAAGGGGGATGGGATGTAGATGCGGATGGGATGTTTATGTTAAGTTCAGTACAACAGAATTATTAACTGGAAACCGACTTTAAATTCTCGAAAATTTGTGCCCTGCGTATTGCTAACTATGGCCAATAACTGGCCACATTGGCGACCGCCACTGTCGGCCGCCACTGTCGGTGTGGGTGTGTGCGTGCGTCATGTCAAAAAAGGAACGGTCCAAAAACACCCACCCTAGCGAAAAGAACCCAGCTCTCTCTTTCTCTTCCACATTATTTCTCTCCCTCTCTCTCTCTCTCTCTCTTTCTCTCTCTGTCCTTTCTGGGGATTGGATTTCGTCGAATCAATCAATCGGGGTGAATTAATTGCAGATAAATACAAAATCTTATCGAGGAAATGAGAACTATTGCGCAGAGGTTAAGCCCGGTGGGGTGGGAGAATGGGGAATTGCCGAAAAATCGGAAGTGCAGAAAAATTTAATATTTACTCTGTGCCCGAGGGGGTTTTGAACGGCGGTGTCGGCGCCACTTGGGCGGCGGCAACTGTTGCCTCCGTATTCACCGGCGGCAGCACCAGATTCAGTTTGTTCTTTGACATAGCGGCAATACTGTGTTAAATATATTTACCTAAAAAAAAAACCGAGAACCGAACCGAACCGAAAAGAGCTAAAAAACAACAAATAATAAAATTTGGAGAGCAAGCAGGTAGTGCAATCCAGCTAAACGGAAACAACAACAATGCACGGCACAGCGACGCGTCCGAGGGGGATGGGGGCAAGGGGCGTCGGCGGTTGGGGGCCGGCCAGCTGTAGGAGTATCGTTTGTTCCACTGCCGCGTGAGTATTTTAACGACGCAAATTCGCGCAGCGCCGGTTAAAGGTATCCACAACAAAAAACAATTCTTTATTTTATATTCTATTCGGAAAAAAATCCACCGACTTATTATTTTTTTTTTTTTTGCTTAGTCGATTCGTTAGAGCTGCCACAACATCGATGTTACTATCGATACTATCGATGTTTTTAAAATAGGCAAATTCATCTATACTTCCTAATACCCTCTTCCCATACAGTCAGTGTAATAGCGCATTTCCACTGCAACATTTTGCTACATTCTCAAGGATGGTCCATTCTTTTACACGGAGTCTTCCATAACGGAGATTGGAAAAAATTATGCATACTCGAAAAGTATAGATTGTTGACGATGTTTCGTAAGTTCCTTCCCTAACCCTTCTCTAATATTTTATTGTTTTTAAAATTAAATAACATTTTTCACATAAAGATGAATGAAAACTAGCTCCAACGCAGCATTTCGTGGTCGCCACGGCAAAATATTTCTGCTTTGCGGTCGGTACAGAAAAACACCCAATTTTTCCTTGATATATAAGGTTTCAGAGCTCTAAGCTTGGATATTAATAAGTCCTTGAATTGGTCGGTTAACTTTGATTAGGACACGGTGTCTACATCGTCCAAGCGTCTCAAAAGAATGCCTGAAATTACCGCTTTCGGCGGCGCTATGATGAACGCAGTCGCAACTCAAATGTTAACAAATCCGGAACTGCTTTTCGTCCCATTCACATGTCGCCGAAGAATGTAGCTGTGGCAGTGGAATCACCTAAATTCAATATGTGAAAATATGTTGCACTGGAAAAGGGCAGAAAAAAGTAATTAATGATAAATAAAAAGCATGCAAGAAGTATTAATTGCAAGCGACTGGGATTTTTTTTTTTTAAATTTAGTAGCCGGCTCTTTTCGTTCGTTGTTGCCTATATGACTAAATATATCGACGATAAAAAATCGTCCATCATGCTCAACAAAAAAGGATCGTGGAAATAGTACGATCCCTCTTCGCGATACATGATGGATTGCTGCTAGCATATGTATATCGATGGTGGAAATATCGATTAAAATAAACAGGGAATTTTTTACTACGCTGAATTTCCTAACCATCGCACGAGAATCACGAAATGCAGAAAAAGGCGAATGCTGCAGCCGGAACTAAGGCCCCGTTTCCACTACAATTGCTTTTTCCAATTCTGCTTTTTGGCCAAAAAGTATATTTTTTTGTGTATAGCCTAGTACGCAGACAGTAAAACAGTAACACGAAAAAGATTTAATCTTTTTTCCAGTGTGACCGCTTCTTAAAACGCTCTTCGGCATTTTTGGGAGGTAACTGCTGCGGTCATACGTATTTTAAATCAGCTGTTTTATATTTACAATTTTTTTTTATATTTGAAAGAAACTTTGGACAGATTTGCCGTTTCGCTTTGGAATAGCAAATTTGCGCATCTGGGCCATCGCCCAGATTCTCCCGACCATGCACAACCGCCTCTTTTTCTCCCTCTTACTTTTCCAACATTCTTTCCTGGATCGACAACCAGGACTTACCAAATGGAAATAACCACCATCTGGGTGGTAGCGGTGGTTGCCCCAGCTACTCCTGCTGCCACCAAATTGTTAGACTATTGAAATAATTCAAAGTTACTTCGTTCTTGATGAATGCGAGACTCTGATTGTACACCATATCCTTGCTGGCATACATTTGGTTAGAGTTGGTACTGCTCCTGCGCCCGGTTCTGTTCATTTCTGTACATGTCCTTTTCCAGCTTGGCAATGAAGGTTTTGTCCACCCTGACACTACTCTCAGCAACTGCGGCCTGTAATGAAGGATTTGTCCAGCCAGACACTTCTCTAAGCAACAGGGGGCGGTGGCCGTCGCGTCTGACCCCCTCATCTCAGTCATCCAGCGTCACATCTCATAGTGGTCATTAACGTCATAAGCAAATATGACATCGAGGGACCTATTTCCGTCCAGGCCTTTATTTATGCAAATGTTTAATATTGCCCAAATCCCTTATCATTGAATTGGCCTCTACCAATTTAATTACTATAACTTAATCTGCTCTTCTAAACGTCTGGACTGGGCTTTTGAATACATTATTGTGTTTGGCGGGATCTATATTTTTGAATTGTGTAAAGAAACAGTAAGAGAGAGTGAGAGACCAATAGTCGAGAACGATTTGTTTTATTAAATTTTTTATTCTGCTCGTCACCCCGCTCTAGAAATACCAAAAGTCTCTTCCTGGTATTTTCTAGTATGTTTTTCGTTTGTCTGCGTACCGGCCTTTAAAACAGCGCTGCAGAAAAGTGTTTATCGACTATTGTCCTCTTGCTCTCTCTCTCACTGCTTTGAAACGCCGTTCGCGTGTCTGAGTACGGAGCTTATACCCAGTCGGACCTGGCCGCTTCCAACAAGCACAGTTCTATGCATTCCCTCCGAGTAAAGAATGTATTCTCTATACCAGGGGTCTTCCTTTCAGATTTGTATGGGGTGAAACACCGAAACAACTGTTCTTTTCTTTTGTATGCTGCAACAGTTCTTTCGCAACATATAAATAACGTATATTACACTTCGGCAATCTTCGGGTTTCATTTCCAACTTTAGTTTCTAAAAGAAGCGTTATATAACGCATCTGCAGCATACATCAATAACGGTTCTGTAGCAATGTATCTTTCATGCTAAATACCGCTTCAAAATAACCCATTGATAACAGTTATAGAACTGTTATGAAGGAAGCAATTAAGAACACATCTGTAGCATCCATAAAGAACTGTTCGGTGAGAATGCATTAATAACCATTAAAACAGCAATAAAAATATATTTAAAAACATTTATTTTATTCAATTTGAAGTGTACACATAATATACATAGGTTAATTTATTCGTACAGTAAAATCTTGTATGTGTTTAGTGAAGAAGTCCTGCAATTATATTAAAAATAATAA
Source organism: Drosophila tani (assembly GCA_008042535.1). NCBI lineage: Eukaryota > Metazoa > Arthropoda > Insecta > Diptera > Drosophilidae > Drosophila > Drosophila tani. The sequence continues at coordinate 202 of VNJO01003009.1, read as the reverse complement.
TAATGTTTTTTAATGCAATAATTAAATAAAGTTATAAAACTAATAAATGGGAAAGTAATATTATAAACACTCACCGTAAATCGCAAATACTATCTGAAATAAAAATATTATAATATTATGACCTATAAATAAATGAAATCTGAAATGATAAATATTATATTTTATATATTTACGTATACATACCAGATCTGAAATAAAAGTA
>VNJO01003008.1:0-105327 GCA_008042535.1 Drosophila tani | reverse complement strand
GGAAACTCTGACCCCTTGCGTCTCAGAGGAAGAAAGGGGAAGAACACTCGTGTGTCAGAGGCGTAATTAATTGTAAATAATTGTGCATGTGTCAGTTGCAATTTATTTATTTGCCAAAGACATCCCTTAACAAATAAAAAGGTAATGGGACAGGGAGGAAATAAGGTATAGATTGATCTTGTCGTGGGTCGGTTTAAAGTTCGAAACTCATTTGTATGCAGAGCAGCCTCTGGAATGGACAATCAGAGGGACATCTTAGGCTGACCCTTATCTAGAGTTTCCTTGCTTAAGAAGCAACATATTGCGCACACGCCGCGCTGTCTGCTGTAGTTATAATTTCCAGCTGGGGAAGCGGTCTCAACTTGTTTCCCAATATTTGCATGTCAAACGCGTGCTAATTTCAAATTACTGCGACACTCCAATTTTGCCTTTCCATCCTTGACACACCTACCCCTTACATTCAAGGTTTCCTCCAGCTCGAACGCATTATTTATGACTTGTACGCTTTCTGCGTCATTTTATAAACATTTTCCCAACATGCGGAGCGCCGACCTCGGAAAGTTGTCGGAGGCTGCAGCGTGTAAAATGTATAAAAATAAAAGGCGAGCGACTTTATGTTTTATTTATGAGCCACGCTCACACAAAAAGTTCGCACGGGACTCCACAATGCGTGTCGCCTTTTAATGTGACCAGATCAGGGGAAGAGGAAACGAAAAACTTGAGGAATAATGAGGCATCAAGGAGGTAAAATTGCTCTTGTCGATACCCGATATGCAGATGTCTCATTACCAAGGAAAGTGGCTTCCATATGCTCGTGAAAAGGTCAAAGGTCCACTCTTAATGTGACCAGCTCAGGGGAAGAGAAAACGGGATCAAAGTGGCGCAGTTATCGATATCCCGATTACCACTGAAAGTGCCTGCCATATGTTCGAAAGGGTCAAGGGTTAGCTACCAGCCCGAGTCAGGTTCCCTGAGCAACTTAAGCCATCCGCAAACCACAAATCGCCGTTTAAATATTAATACATCAATCCACTTAATATGCGAGTTTATGCCATCGAATGATGTAATAAATATAAAAGGAGGAGCACACAGACACTCGGATAAGGACGATGCCCATATGCTGATGCTGTAAATCCTTCTTCAGCTCCATCTGCAATGTCTGTGGGAATGGGTGCTGGTATGGCCGTGGGAATCCGAATGGGAGTCCCTCATCCACTTCACTTTATGATGAGTTTTTCACTGCTCGGGTGATGGATGCAACAGCACACACACCATAAAGGGACCACAAAGAGAATCTCCATTAAAGTTACAGCCAGCAGACTTCAATGGATTTTCATATTTTTCGGTCTTTTAGTTATGGGGCTTTTCTTTTACTCCAGCCGGCAAAAGTCAACCGCAATATGCCAGCAACGCAAACAAGGCTGTAGGACGCCGAAGACAAAACATATTTCTGGCATAAGCGCGCACTTCCTGAGAATCCACAGTCGCCGCTCCTAAACTGCCCTACTCTGCGGTGTTCCCGGCATAAAGGAAGTGGGCCCCTTGTTTACTTCGAGAACTTATAAAGAAAACATCAACTTGGATTTCCGACACAACTGCCTGTGGAATGGGTACAACAATACCGGGAAGGCAACATCTTACCCACAGATATCAAAGAAAAATGTTGCATTAAAACTTAAGAAATCATTGGACTCTGGCCTTGGGAGGTCAGAAGGCCGCCGGGATAAGCAAGCAAAATACAATATATTCCTTGTGTAACATTCAGTCCCAAGTTTTCGTGGCAGAGCACTTGTGCGTTATGACTGTCAGAGCAGAACCGAATACAAATCTTGTTGTGATAGGCATTGCCACGCCCACGAGCCTTGCATAGGATACATTTTCTTTTTAGGTAAAGCAGGTATAGAGTATGCTTAAAATAACTACAAAATATTTATATTTCTTAGATTTATATAATCCTATCAAAAATAGAGCATGTATTTTCATAAATCTAATATAAAAATAAATCTAAAATATTATTACACTTATACACTTATATTATTACACTTATTAAATATTATTACACTTATACGGATCCACCTTTCCTAATATCAGGTGTCTCATTAAAAATATTATATGCTTAAGCTCTTTAAAAAAAAAATTAACTTTGACTAGCTTAAGAAATATATTATAAAAAAATAAATTACAAATTAAAATGATATTGTCATCCGTTGGCAGACTAACTTCTTAAGCTAATCATAAAAGTTATTTAGAATTAATGAAAACCACAAATGTATTTCTACGACTTTCTGGACATATGGTATGTATATTAACTCACTTGTTGTTCAATTAAAATTATAACAAATTATTATTATTATTATTATAAGGCAGAGTGGGGAAAATCGACTGATGCGGTGAAATTGACCCCATATAAAAAAGACCCCTCATACCAAGTTTATTATTGAGTAAATTGTATTTTAGGTAATAAACCCCTAAAAAAATTGTCATATGACTTAAAAATAATTTTTTTTTAAGTTAAGTTCTATTATTAGGCAATGGGTTACCTAAAACTTTTTTATATGCGTGTGCCCATTCAGTTGTCAACGGGTTCTAAGATCCCTGGGATAGAATTATGGTTGCCGGCCAATTATTTGATATGTTTTTTGCTACGACGGAAAAAAACTGGTGTCTACTGCAACAGTAAAAGAAAATTCTGTAACCATTTTGGCCTACAACTTGATTATTTTAAGTGGGTGTATTACTACAAAAATTAAATTATAGTTTAAGGAAAAAATATAATTATTTTCAATATTACCCAAATTTAAAAGCAATCACATTAGGCCATATTGGAAATTTTTAAGGACACGTATTACCTAAAAATATTTCATTCGGAACAAACATTGCCTAAAATTTACGCTATTTTCTAATGCCTAAAAATTCAGTATTAGGCAATCGTATTTCCTAAAAATGTTATTGCCTTTATTTAAAGCAAACAAATCCTCGAAGTCCCTTTTAATTCGAATGACCTTAAATTTTAGGAAATTTTGGGGGTACTTAGGCAACAGGTACAACACTGATGTACTTATAACACTTGCTTAAAAGTTTACGAAAATTGAGTTATACCCACTTTTCCTTGATCAGAAAAACCAAGGCAATTTTTTTTTTAATTTCCTGTCGAAACCGACACTGTCAGGTTGTTACAATTTATTTTTGTCTATGGCTTTTATACACAAATTTAAAATATTGGCATTTCGGGTATAAAACTAAATTTAAAACTAAAATAAAATAACAAAGAAGCAAAACGGCAAAAGAAACAGCTTATAGAACAGCTTTTTTCAACTTAATATTTACATTACATTTGTTATTATCAAAATTATTATTTTTATTAGTATTATTATTATTAATAATAAGTTAATAAGTTTTATAAGGCGAGTGATAAAATACTGATACCATCTGAATTTCGTAATGGGATAGATTTTTATAGCTCCACAAAGCGATTTCTAATACACATTTAACAGAGGTCTAATAAACTTGGGTTTCGTGAGGTAATGCTTTAAATTTCGTTCAAATATTTCCGGATAAACCCACCTTTGCAGCCACCACAGCTAACTGAATCGTAATCCCAATCTCCCCATAAATCCCCATTCAAGTTCAAGTCAACCCTTATGGAGGCCTGAAACCGCAGCGAAAAGCCGGTTCGCTCGTTGGAATTAATTTTGGCTTACACATTCTTGGCCAATGAGATTTATGCGTTGCTTACACGTTGTTGTTGCTGTTGCCCCTGTGCTGTCGTACTTTCTTTCTTTTTCCGGGCTCTCTCTCTGCTTTTCACCCACATTTTTGTCGCGAAGAGCAAAAGTTCGGGAAAAAAGGCCCAAGCGAAAAATATTTGTTTTGATTTGGGTTCCGCTTTCGCCTCGAATTTCTTTCTCAGCCGATGCCGAGCAGCACGTGTTTCGTTCGAAAAAAGCCGACGCCTGCGCCGAAAGAGATTTCGAATCTTGACGAAACTCCGGCTGTAACTAAACGAAGTGGCTACGAATAAATACGAATCGAGAGAGCGCTCGGCTTCGAGGGCCGAGGTCCTTTCGCCTTTGCCAATGAAGCGAACCATTGAGCTGGCCGTTGTGAAATCAGTTTGACTCGAACTTGCTCCGGAAGTGGAAGTCAGACCCGCGAGTTTTCCACCAAAAAAGGAAAATCTGTGAATGAAAATAATAAATAAATCATAATTAAATCGAAAACACCTACGAGTTAACTGAAAATTACTCTAAAAATAAATGAAAGTACACTCGTGCTATTAAAACGAATTAAAAATCAATTAACCGGCAGTGTTTTTAACAATTACAACTAATTTCGTGTGTGGACTTGTGTGTGCGGTTGGTCATAAAAATAATTCGTGCCACAACAGCAGGCGACAATAAATTTTGCGGTTGGATCGTTAAAATTTCGCTAACCTGAATGCACCAGCAGAAGCCTGCAGGAAACCCAGGGAAAGCGAATGAGTACGGGATCCGGAGTTCAAGTTTTCCCCTTATTTTTTTTGTTTTTAGCAATTTACATTCTCCAGGCAGGGTGCAGGGGGAAAATTCATTAAAAATACAGCTGCAGCTCAAGACGAGACGGTTGCTCGCTCAGCCCTGTGCCACATAAATTTCACGGCAATCAGCCGGCGCTGCAAGTCATCCAAACTTCATTTGTTGCTACTCGGTACTCGGTGCTCGCAGCTCGGGCCGTGCACTCTCTCTGCTCGCAGGATCCTGGCTCCTTCTTCTGCTTCTGCTCTGGCTGCTGAAATATTGCTTCCATTATTTATGTTAAGTTTATGCAACATTCTCCCTGCTTCCTGCTGCAGCAGCAGCAGCAGCTTCGGCTCCTCTCTTGTTTTTAATATCCTTCAGCTTGTAAAGGAATTACTGCTCCTCAAGCCGGGAACTAAGAGAACTCGAGTCTCGCGGCATTTGGCCGGGGTTTCCCCGCTTTTTTTATATCATCATCTTCCCTTTTTTTCTGTTCGTCTATTTCCATCATTTGGCTCGTAATTCAAACATCATCTTTCTGGTTCATTGCACTAGGTGGCAGGATGAGGATAACAAGGAGCCAGCAGCCAGCAGCCAGCAGCCAATGGGTGTTATTGCCATCGAGGGCATTAATAAATCAATTGTTTTTGCATCTCAAAGAGCCCGTTTAGCTACGGGGATTGACAGGTCTCTGATAAAGAAAAGCTGAGATCTGAAATGTAATCGCTGTCAGACAATGCAATTTGCCATCCAGTGAACTCTGATTGGGGTTACAAGGAACCAAAAATAAGGAGATTTTAAGGCGGTTGCGGGTTTTGAATTGATAGGGAGCTTTCAAAAGAATGCGTTTAATTTGAAATCATTAAGAAACAGCCAAGTTTATCAATAATTCGAAATAATTTGTAATCGATAAAACTAAGAAATTTAAGAATTTTTTTTTCTTTTTGTTTTGTTTATTTTTTTGCGTACTATTATTGTTTTTGTTTTATTCGTTTTTATTCAATATAATTAACCTAAAATTATTTTCGTTTCAATCTCAAACCACCAGTTTAATTTTGACAACCAAACAAATACCCCCCGTAACCCCAAATGCTTCTTAAAATTGTAATGAAGCAAACTGAACTAGGTTAACTTAAAAGGCTATCTGCACATTCGCGGAAACTAACCGTAAGCTATTTGGTTACCAAAATGGACCACAAGAAAACGTGTTCTTCTACATCCTCGCCTCAAGCTCATTAACTGCTCGGGGCGCTTTTTGCCAGATTGTTATTTTTCCTCCAACTCGAACAAAGGATAATTGAGGGGAAACAAAACATTTACTAATTAGCACTCCAAGACTGCACACAATGACTGTAAAATTATCAAATCGTTTTTCTGTGTTTTTGGTTATTTATGCAAAAATAAAGGAAGGGATTTGTTGGTTTTTCGTTGTATATATACCTTGAGAGGAATTGTCGAGAACGAGAATGTGTGCGTTAAAGAAAGAAAAATGGTTTTCAATGAATATTCTTCCTGAAATGATGTTACTGAATATGTTTGTTGACTTTGTTACTTTACTTTACACGATATGGCATTTTCCTAATGTTTTTTAATGAATCTAAAATCAGATATTAAAAAAAAAATTAATTAATTTAAGAGCCATAAATAAGATAATTAATGGGACTGTTCCTTACTCGTTTTTAGCGTGAAACCCTTTTGTTGAAAATTTTATTCTTAGATCTATTGATACTTTTAAGTTTTGGATTTCAACCAACATTTTTTTAAACTTTATTTCCTGCTGCCGAATTGTTGGTATAGTGTTCCCGACGTTCTGTCTGTGAGCTCCTCCTCCGATCCCCTCCAGACATGGACGAACAATTCCATTTGCGCGCGGGCTGTCAGATCTTCGGGCATTGCTCAGCTGCCTGGCCGACAATCCTGCAATTCTCCTGTCGCAGCCGCAGACAAAGAAGGAGAGACAGACACAGAGGGAGCTGGAGCGGGAGCGGGACCAGGAGCTGACAGCCATGAATGCCATTTCTTCTGCTACCTTCGAGCATAATTTACATTGTATTCCGACTTGAGTGTGCAGTTGAGGCTGTCTTTTATGGTTTGTCTTGGCTCGCTTCGTTTCGGGTTTGGTTTCGCTTTTGGGTTTTATTTCTTTTCTTCTATTTTTTTTTATTTATTCGCACACTGCGAAATTTTCACTTGTCACAACTGCAAAGGAATTTGCAAGTGAAAGGCCCAACGAGCGCGAGCGGAAACGCAGCTTGGCTTCAATTTATACATGTCAAGCTTGTTAAGTTGGCCCAAAACTGGACTCTGATTGCATCATAATTACCCCAACTGGCTCTTCGTCCCTGATTTTTCCCCTAAGTGCTTTTTAACGAGCTCTCTTTTCGGTTGCTGCTGCCGTTTGTTGTCCGTTTTTGGAAAAGGGCAAAAATAGTCGTGGCTCGTAGCCGCAACAAAAAATTTGAACATTTGTTTCCCACGATTTTCGACCGTAATTTTCCCCAGCGAAATGCCCATCCACAGCTTGCCCTCTCAGTTCTGTCGTAATAATCTGGTACATGGACCCCATAATTTGTAATTTCAACCTAATTACTTCAAGCCCAGGCGAGGGCTGTGGGGGCGTGGAAAAGAGCGGGCAAAATCCCAGCTAAACAATGTTGTTGGCAATAAAATGTCAAAAAAGCACAGCAAAGGCAACAAAACGCCCATTTCGGTTCAAAACACATTCACATCAAGGCCAAAAGGACACGCCCGCTCTCACGCACAGCGTATGTGATTTTTTTTTGGTTTTGTGTCCTTTGTTGGTGACATATGTTAATGATTTGACAGCGATTTCTAGGTCATTTCAATTGATTCCTACGCTCGCTGGGACTATTTTTGCTGTTTATTTCACAGCAATGGAAAATAAATATAAATGTTTGGCTGATGAATTTTAAAAATAATTTGGTAATTAAAATAAGGACAGCACGTTGCATTTGTCAGATGGGATATATTTCAGTTTGTGCTAGTCCTATTGTTCCTAGAAATGGATTTTTTATTTAATTTACTTTTATTGGATCCAGCACAGACCTATAAAAATCTTTAAAATAAAACGATAGCCCCCATAAAACAATTTCTGGTTTTAATTACAAAATAGTTTAAAATAAAAACCAAAATTAATAAATGAATGCGCATTAATATTTAAATCCTGTGTCAGACAGCGGATCTTCTTCCACCAAAAATGCCCCAGCACAAACAAGATATTTTTACTTTTTTCGGGTGGAATCAAATATTTATATATTGGAGCGCCAATTCAGTTGAGTTGAGTAAGTGGATCAACCGTATTCCGGTGGCAGGAGAGGCGTTACGAGGATGGGAGGGCAGTCAGGATGAGTCTGGCAACCCAGGAAGCTGATATGGAATGTTCATTCATATTTCATTTTGCGAAATTGTTCGCGACCAAGTCAGAGAGTGCAGCAGAAATGTCAGCCTAACAGTCAGTTAAAGTGCATTTCAATGGAAAAACAAGTAACAAAATCAGAAGGGATATATGGTATGTATACAGACTGATGGATGCTCTTTGGTGATTTCCCTCACTGGGAAATACAGCCTAGAAATATGTCTCAGAATGTAAGCATATTTTCCAGTTAATGAATAGGTGTCTTAATTAGTTAAAAATGGATCTCACAAGCTTTTTCTGATTTCCTTTGTGGAGGTGTCTCTTAAATATTAGAAATTTCCTTTGGAGAGAAAATGTAATAATTTCTGAGCAGTCCTTAAAGGCGTTATTTTTGCTCCCATTAATATCATATAATAGGTATATTTGATTACCTCTTACCAACATCCTTGGGTTGCCACTTATCCCTAAAAGCTGCAATATGGCGAACTCAATTCTTCTGGCGGAATTCCCTCGAACATAAAATGGTAAAAAATGCAACAACGGCCATTGAAGTGCAATGAAAATGCCGTCATATAGCGCTGGTAACAACGGTTACAACTGAAATCAGCGGTCACGATGACGGCCACCGTAAAAGTAACTGCTACAATGACACAGCCGTTACTGCCGGCCCATCCATCGTGGTAACGTACAACGCATTGCCGGGGCCATAAAATAGTAACATCAATGAAACGCATTCATACGTGCCCATACTCGTTTATATGTACATCGTACATGCGTCCACACAGACTTCGACTGACCGGAATAAAGTGCTATTAATAATAAATGTTGATTTGGCACAGGGCGAGCCATGCCGAGCCGAGGCAAGGCGGCCAAATGAACTTGGTTTTGCCAAACAGAGCGCCGAAAACAACCATTCATAACCCCTTCATAGCATGGGATTCCCCACAATGAATACCAAGTTGAAAAGCGAACGCTCATTGTTTTCAAGCCATCGATACGGGTAATTCGATGGCAATTTGAAGTTTGCATTGACAAACAAAATTAGGAACAAGGTTATGATAGACATTTTTTTGCCAGGGTTGTTAAAAATTCCACTTCCTATGTCTAAGACGCTTAAGATACGCTTATCTTAAAAATGTCAAGTAAAATTATTACACATTAATATATGTTACTAAATTCTCCATTAGTCGATTTTAGAGTTAATACAATATTTAATAACGATTTAATTTATTTCAAAAGTATCTCTAAAATAAAGTCCAGAATAAAAAGTAACATAATCATAACTTAAAACTAAAGGGTTCACCTGAACAGCAGACATCCTTAATCGATTCAGAAAGTACTATATTTAGAAGAAGATATCCCCAAAATATCATTAGATTTCTCTACTGTGAACAATTTTTAAGCTTCATTATTAGCTCAAAGGTATTTTCAACTTCGAGGCTTCAATTTATACGTGTGGCTGGTGTAAGTTGTAGTCAACATACAACATTGTAAAGCCCATGCCACAACAATAATAGGAGCAGGCGCAGGAGCACAATAGCGAACGCCAGGACGACTGCCGTAATAATAATAAATGCCATAATCCTCTGAAATCGGCGTTCCTCTGTGGCCATTTCTCCGCCTTCTCCGCGTGTGTTTCCTGCAGTTTTTTATTTTTATTTCCATTGTTTCGTCCGCAGTAACAACAACCGCATCGACAACAACAGAAACAATGGCCAAAATGCAATTCGACGCGTCAAGTGAATTAAGCGATTTTTAAAGCTTTACGCTAAATGAAATTTGAATTGCCAAAGTGTTCAGTTGTGTGTGCAAATTAAATTACGCAAATCAAATAAATGTTTTAACAAAACGAAAGGAAAAATAAAACGAAAAACAAATAAATAGAGAGAGAGAGAAAAAAAGCAAAGAATAAAAATGTGGCCCGAGAAATACCAGCGGCAGTTTGTGTAAATAATTCTACGAATATATATTGCATCAATCATAGATAAATACAACGTCTAACAAAACACAAAAGAAACAAAGAAAATAGTAAAATGTTTATTTTAACAGTAATTAAATTGCTGCTGATAGCACTGAATATATTCCCCAGTCGATTCACAAATCGACGGATTATGTTCCTCATCTATATGACGAATCTGGTAACGCACGGTAAGTGAAATTCAATCTCTATTTAATTTTTACTTAAATGAAAGCTAAAATCATTTAAATGAATTTACAATTAAACACATGGCTTTATCCGTGGCTTAAAATGTATTTCATTACTGAATGAAAGAGCGCGTTGATTTTAGGATTAGTCTGTGATAAGCCGATGATAGTATATTTTTAAATGGAAAAATACATATACCAAGGATTATTAGTATATTAAATGGATACTTTCAACGGATACATTTATACATCATTGATCCTAGGATTAGTTTTTGATAAGTCAATTATTGTATATTTCTTTCAAGAGTTATTGGTATATGTAATTTTTAATTCAACATGAAACGGATACATAGATACATAGATACTTTTCTAATTTTTTGAAGCTTTATTTATTTTAGTTAAAAAGCTATAAAGCAATTCATTTTCTAGTAAAATTAGTTAAAGCTAAAAATTATGTTATGTTAGATTATTCCTTTTTAGTTTGTTTAGTTATTTGTCCAAGTCCAGATTCTTATCAAATTCTAACTTAATTGTCTTTCAAGATTCAAGATGGTCGAGTTCAAGATTAATGACATTATGTTATAAGTTGTATTTAAGTTTTTATTTCGTGCACACTACATAATTGTATGTAAGGAAATATGGATTTTTTTTCCACTAAAAGTTTGGGGGAACAAAAATTCCTTTTCTAAAAATTTAAAAAAACTTGAAAGGAAAAAAAAAATACTTTTCTTTTTAAATCAGAATTAAAAAAAGTTCCTTAAAAAAAACGTTTTTGTTTTACCTTAACTACATTTTTAGAAAAATGAATTTAAATCTTCTGATTTATAGCGTTTTTCACTTTTCTTCAAATACAGAAAAATTGTCCAACTTTGAGCAGCGCTTTTAAATACATAATTTTTTTTGTAATTTATAAAATGTTGGTTTTAAAAAGCTTGATCAATTGAATGATATCAAAAGATTTGCTAAATTCAACAACACGAAATCCGACTTTTGCAACGAGTTTTCGGAAAACGAGGCACTGTGCGGGGTCAAAATATGTTTTTATAAAAAAAATTTTCTGTTTCATATATTGTCACATTTACGGGCCGCGAACGTATGTTCGTAAGTGTTTAATGCATACAAAATATGCATTGCCTTTTCGATAGCATTTTGTTGGCTATTTGCTTAGAGGTTGATTTTGGCTTAATCTAGTAAAATGCAAAACTGCAAATTGGGACGGAATATTCTAAAGCTTTACTTTTAAAGAGGATTCATCAAGCTTACCATCGAGTCTATTCACAAGAATAGATCTGAATTTTTTCACGCTTTTCCATGAACAATTTCAGATGTCCTAAAAGAAATATTTCTCTTCTAAATAGGTTTCAATAAGGAGATTTTGTAGAACAAGTGCAAGCGATGTTTATGAAGTTTTTAGTTTTCGGCCTATGCCCATATGTATTTCCATCGCTAGTTATTAAAAATCATGTCACAAAATTAAAAAAAAAAATTATAAAGGTGGAGAAATGAGACATTTAGTGGGACTCTTTTTTTTTAATCCTTGTGGTTACGTGGTTATGGAACTACCGTAGCCCAGAAAAAAATCATTTTTAGAATGTACTTTCAAGTCGCATCATAGGATTTAAAACACAATTATATTCAATAAATGGCGGCTTTTTAAAAATGTGCGAATTTAGATAAATAGTTTTTATGTTTTGAATTTCATAACTTCTGATTTGAAGAACAAGGCATTTCTTCAAATGGGTAATGCTTAGGAAAAAATCAGAATTGGTAACCATTTCACAATACTGCATGTCCTGCAATGTTTTTTAACTTTGCTTTAATCGTCAAAACAGAAGTTCAAAAGTTATACATTTTAAAAATTTCCAAAAATTGTAAAATTAAAAAAAAAAACGCATAAAACGTTTTTAGAAGTATGACACATTTGTAGAAAACGATACAAAACTATTTTTAATAATTTCAACCATGAAATAACCCCTAAATACCATTTCAAATTCAATTCTCTTAGACTTTACGTATTTTCGTTTCCTGGTAACTCTTATCCTTGAAATCCTTTAATAAGCATTTCCATACGCTCGTATTTCCGCCACCAAATACGTAGTCTCTCGCCATGTTGAAACTGTCAGATCTGGTCATAATTTAATTAAGAAAATGAGACCTCAAAACGTTGGCAACGCCGCTTGTCCTCACCGGCAACCCAAAACTCTAGCCCCAAGAGCCGTGAACCGTGAGGCAGGTGCAATGCTGGTGCCTACGAAGCTGGAGGCAGAAGGGGGCGTGACAGGGACGGGAGGCGTGTGCCGACTGCATGACGCAGATAACGGGAAACACGGCCCCCATCAACATGGCCAGAAGGTAGACCATTTTTTTTTATACCAATTACCCGCAGACTGGCAGGGTGTATTGCAATTCTGTGTTGGAATGCCTGCAGACGTTATTTTCTATTTATTTAATTTATAAATTTATTAAATTTATGTGATGAAAAAGAATTAGCTCAGGTAAGGCGCTGGAACATTAAGCAATTTGTAAAATGTTTTTTGTTAGTTAATTTAGTTAATTTTTGTGAATACTTTCTTAAAATCAAGATATGATATAAAAATGTTAAGCAAATATGTATAGGTTTTTTCGTTTTTATTTAGCACGTTAAATTATAAATACTTCAATTTCAATTTATTTTATAATGTTTTCCTAACGCTACAAGTTGATAACTTATAATTAGTGCGATAGTCACATAGGACAAATTAACATAGATACATGTATCCTATTTTAATTTTGCGGAACCGAAGTATCCCAGGGTCGAGATGGAAAATAGTGAGCGTATTATTTTCCTTTTTTGTGCAGCACTTCCGCGGCAAAGACAGTGGCATGAACACGAGCTGAATGCATAGAGAAGGAAAATACTCGTGCCAGGACAAAAGCTGCAGCAGCCTCAACAGGCTATAACTACGTGCTGCCATTTTCCCCATTTTCCCTCGACCTCGCCATCCCATTGCCGGGACCAGATAAAAAATTGCTTTGTTTAATTATTTCATAATGACGCTGCGGCTGCGGCTGCCACTGTTGCTGTTGATTATATTTGGCCTGTGGGCCAGGGATTTCCGGCAACAGCTGCTATTGCTCCTCCATCAACATTTGCACTTCTTTATTTTTATTACCCGGCACACTCCGCTAGCCTTTAATGACTTCGTTATGGTTACCATAGCGAGGGCTATGAGTCTGCCTTAACCAGAAATTATTCATTGAGAGTTTTAAGACTTTTCTCCGAAACTATATTTTACAGAATTTGTATAGACATTTCTACTGTTTTAAAATTAATTTAGAATTTCGGACAGTTATATAAAATAATTTAAATTGATTCTAATATTCTTCTTAAGTAAATTCTAAGGCAGGTAATAAAATATAGTACTTAGGTTAATCCAAAACGGCTAAAGTAAGTAATGCGAAACCCTTAAGAATCGTAATTCGAGAATTATTAAAGCCAGCCAGAGAAGTTCATCATGCTCATCCAGATTCTCTCTTCACTCATTAACTAACCGACTTTTCCTGCCACTTTCCATTCGCAGTCATGATGGATGAGCCACGCTTCGCCCAGCCGATACCAAACGTCACCGTCGCCGTTGGCCGAGATGCCAATCTGCCCTGCGTTGTGGAGCATTTGGGTGGCTACAAGGTGAGAAAACGGAGATGGGGATTATTCCTCCAGAGCGAAGGGGGAAAGCTATGCGGAAGGGGTGGGCGAAATGTCATAAATCGTGCGTAAGCTGAACGCAATGGTCGAACAAAGGCCACGGGATGAAGGGGTTGGTAACCGAGACGGACATTGTCAAAAATCAATTTCACAAATTGCACGAGGACCGAGGTTGACTGACAGACAGGCCACTCAATGGGTAGTCGAAGCTAAAGAGGCATATCGAAATATTGGCCCCAATTCAATGGAATTTCTGCATTCTGTCTTTCGATGACTTTCAGCTGTCATTAGCAAGTCGACGTATTGTTTGCTTTCGCCCAGAGCAACAATTTATGAGCTGCATATATGCAACTAATCCACAATAAGCTAAAGATACTCTCCGGACTGTTGGAGTCTTGGACCTATGGTGCCCTCGACCAAACAAAATGGCTAGAAAATCACTTATCATTTATCTCCCTCAGCTGCTGGCGCACACAGCGAGCTCATAACAAATCACAAATATTTACTCGCCATATCAACTTCATATAAAACACTGTGCCGAGGACTAGCAACCAGCTAGGACACGAGTCCTGCTCCTTGCTCTTATTGGACTTTTGTCAACATTGGCCTGGCGGACATAAGGGAAAGTTGGAAGAAAAACGGGACAGAAAGGCGAGAAACTCATTGCTGTCAGTCCTTGGGCTGAGGGCAAATTTGAAAAGTTTGCAGCTGACCCAAGGCTGGGAAAATCCTTGCAGCAGGACGTATCCTTCTCTAGATGCATAGGGAGAAAAATCACAAGATACTGCTTTAATGCTAGGGCAATTAGAAGTATTATAATTAAAATTAATTTTTCTGGAGTTGCCCTAATACTGGAAAATAATAAGCATATGCTTAGAAATTTGTATTTATTAAATTCAAATTTAAATATTAAACCTATTTGCAAGATATTTTTTAAAGATATATAAATTTTTAAAATTGGATATTTTAAATTTTTTAAAGATATTAAAATGCCCTGTTTGCATTTTTTTTCCCTGTGTACCATATCTTCTTCTTGTCACTCGCAAAGGCAAAAACGAAACCCAAAGAAAGTGCGAATAGCAAAGACGCAAAAAAGTGTATTAAAAATGCGGAAACAGCTGTCAGGCTGTCTTTATCCTCGGTCCTGCGTCACAACACGACGTTCATTTATAACGGCAGGACCTCCACACATGCGTTTAGCAGGGAACTGGGCTGAAGGCCTGTATGGTCTTTTAGATCTTTAAAGGGAGCCCCTGTGGACAGTCGACATAAGCTGAAAAGTGACCGAGTGATGCGAATCGATTTTAAAAATTGCCTGTTACTTGCAGGTGGCCTGGATCCACATCGACCGGCAAATGATTCTGACCATCCACCGACATGTGATATCGAGGATTCCGCGCTACAGCATCACCTACACGGACAACACGTGGCTGCTGCACGTGAACCAGGCTCATCAGGACGATCGCGGCTACTACATGTGCCAGGTCAACACGAACCCGATGATTAGCCAGGTGGGCTACCTACAGGTTGTGGGTAAGTTCAGGCATCCCCATCTGCCCATAATTGGACCGTTCCTAATGCCCCAAATCCGGGTAATTGATTTTTTCGCAGTGCCCCCAAATATTCTGGACATCGAGAGCACGCCGTCGTCGGTGGCGGTTCGGGAAAATCAAAATATCAACATGACATGCCGAGCCGATGGATTCCCATCCCCAAAAATCATTTGGCGGCGCGAGGACGGCGAGGAAATTGCCGTCGAGAAGAAGAAGAAAGGTATATAGGATGGGGAAAACTGAAGGCCTTGGGTATTTTTAAACGGATATATTTTTAAAGATACTAAATGAAAATCAATAGAAGAATTTATGTCCTTCTCTGAATACTCCTCTTGGACGATGACGATTTGAATTTGAAATTCTCTATACCCTTAACACGTTTATTTTCATATCCCGGACATCATCCTGGCGACAAAAAAATTCCATCGACATTATAAATCTCAAAACCAGTGCTCGTGTACGATGGCGACGTCCTGCCGCTGACCAAAGTGAGTCGCAACGAAATGGGCGCGTACCTGTGCATCGCCACCAACGGGGTGCCGCCCTCAGTGTCCAAGCGGATCATTCTCGACGTAGAGTGTAAGTATTCGAAGCCACAAATGGGGAATGAAAATTATTCCAATAGGGGCAATTCGGGCCGAATTCGTTTTGGGGGCGAGTGCTGCGTATTATATTAGACCGTAGTTGGGCGCTCTAGTCAGTTTAGTTGAAACACGCGCGCGCACTTACCGGAACGCGAGGAGGCCATTCATCCAGCCAGGCATCTATCTATGCGGCCATCCTGGCAGCACACTGGCATCCATACAGGCATCCATCCATCCAGCCATCCAGCTAGCCTGCCATATTCCTTGCCGGAGCTGATGTTTCTACCTGGTGCTCATCAATTTAACTGCACGCCCGTTGCTCCGGCAATGAGTGACAAACGCAGCTAAGCTGCCGCCATCTAATGCAGCTGATATATAACTACGGATACGTGTATAGAATGCACTGGAAGAAAGTGGGTAGAAAGAGGAACAAAATTAAAGTTAACTTCAAGAAAATATTGGAAATTCTAACGCCATTTATGACGTATTTAGAATATGGTTAGGAATAATTTTTTTTTTTGTATTAATCTACTAGGATTACTTCCGAAAAATTATATGTATAATTATAAAAGCACATTTTTTAAAAAGAAAGTTGAAGTAATCTGCAAAGAAGATTATAGGCAAAATTCTCTTATTGATATCGTTTCTAAAAAGGTATAATTAATTTATGATAAAAGGCAAAGTGGAGTAATATTGAAGACTATATATCATTAGCTGAAGAATAATATGAATCGTAAGAAAACAGAAACTAATATAAAAATTGAAAAATAAATTATATAAAAAACGTAACAAATCTTCTAGAATACAATTAATAAATAATAAAAATTTTCTCAGTGCCTTTAGTTAGGGAGATACGGTGTCCTGGTGCTCTGGGCGTAAAAGTTACGCTGCCATTGCACGCCGTGCGCCAGTAAACGCTTGTTAATCCTAACGAGTTTCAGCCAGCCTGCCCCCCCTAACTCCCAACTACCCCCGACTGCGCCCCCTTGACAATAATTCACGTCACGTACCTGCAATAAAGTCACTTGCCGGCGCTGCACGTATGACTTTGACGGCGTTTTTCTGTACCGCCGCGCCGTGTATGTGTGTTTTTCTCTCTATTTTATTATGAACGGTTTTGTGCGTGGCTGAACCGAGGGGATGAGGGCGGTGCCAGGGGCGGAGTCATCCTGGAGCGGAGCCATCCTCGAATTGCAGGTGTAGTAGGCATTGTCAGGAGCGTTTAAAATTTCCAACAAGCTCGCAGGTCCTTTCAATTTTGTTGCTGTTCAGCGCAGAAGAGAGGGATTTGGTTTCGGTTTCATGTTTAGAGTTGGGTTTTGCTGCCTGAAAATGCGCAACCTAATATACAGTTTCGTTGAGGTTGCCTTAGAAAAAAGCACACACATATTCCGTGTTAAGTGAGATGGAAGGCTTAATATATTGGGACGCACAAGAGACAAAGACTGATGTTGAGCGATTAGGGTTAAGGCGTGGGAAAACGTCGGGTAGCTTAAGTTAAAAAAAAAAAATGTAAAAGGAAGCAATATATTAAAAGATGAAACGGGCAACGAGTTTAATTAAAGCTGTATTCCGACAAAATTGAAAAAATATGTTTTAACTTTTAAAAATTAAATGTAATTAATTTCTTGAAATTCTTGGAAGTATTTTACACATTTTAAAGTTAAACGCAAGAAAGTTGTAAATATTAAACGTACACAAATAATCCATGGGCGGTACAAATAAATAAAAATATAATAAAATAAAAATTAAGTGCTTCGGCTTTTTTCATAAATCATGAGAGTGTGTATTAATCAGAGTATTATGACTGACATTAATTTAAATTAAATAGACTCCACGATATCAAAACAAATTGCTTCTGTTCCTCGGAAAACTATTTTATACCAAAGAAGAAAGAATAAAGTGACAAACCCATCCGCAGCACGTACTTCCGGCTAAACTTAATTTTCTCGTTACCCCAACCCCTCGTTTATGCTGACGTGTTGTCTTAGCCATATTGTATATTGCTCCACTTATAGTATATATATGCTGCCTGCCAGTCTCTGCGTCTGAGTTTTCCAGCTTAGTCACTGCACTTTCATTTTAAGCTGGGCAAAAAAAAAAAACGCAAGAAAGCGACAGACAGACCCAGAAAACGTTGAACAGGCGTAATGCTGGCGCTTATGCGTGCTTTGCAACGACACCTGAACGTTCTCCCCCAGGTGCCATTTACATTTGCTAACGTTCCATATCAACCTCTCGTTCCGCTTCTCATCCGCAGTCTCGCCCATGATTTGGGTGCCGAACCAACTTGTTGGCGCTCCATCCGGCACAGATGTAACCATCGATTGCCACACGGAGGCGCATCCCAAGTGAGTCTATTGCTTTTTCCTTTACATCTTTTACTACATTTTTTGCTGCGAAATTCTGTGTAGCATACATTTAAGAGCTGCCTGTCTGCGACTTGTTTATTTTGTGATTTTAGTTGGGAATGCGCTTATTAAAGCACCCTCATATTGCTCATATATTTTGTTTTTGTAGGAAAACTATTTATATATAAATTATTTTTATACTTTTCATCATCAGTAAAAATTGATTATCTTATATTGTATATATTTTATAAATTTCTATATATGTATACGAGTATACAATGTTTTATTTAAAGTGCAATACCTGCTCCAACTCCCCCCTCTATTTTCATTGGATTTAACAAATTTTACATTGCACCTGATTGCAGTTAGTTGTGTTTATCCCTGCTTTTTCACCATGCGAACGTGTGTCTCTGTTGGATTTTGCTCATTCGATTTCCCTTTGATTTTGTTAAAATATTTACTTTCATTTGAGAATTTGATTAGTTTTCTTTTACCCGAGTGTGTGTGTGTCTGTGAAACAAATTTTCGTTTACATTCGATTTGAGTTTAACTCGAAATGCTGAAACGTTTCCACCCCGCAGGGCCATCATCTATTGGGTATACAACTCGGTAATGGTATTGCCGAGCAAGAAATATAAAACCGACTACACGGAGAACTCCTATCGGTAAGTCACTTCCAAAACAAAACAGGGACAACAGGGATGCTAGGAATAAAATAGAGTAAAATACACCATCCAAAATTGTGTTGTTAAATATTTATCAGGCATTTGCACTTGCCTTTGGGGGTCAGGTGCAAGTGCAAATGTTTTCGCCCCCGAAACCCGAAGATAAGCCGGCGAAAGGACGCCATGTGCATATACATATGTGTACATATATAGAGGAATATCCTTAAGCTTAACCAGTAACGTATCCTTCGCAGTGCCCACATGAAGCTGACGATAAGAAACCTGCAATATGGTGACTTTGGCAACTATCGATGCATCTCGAAGAATTCGCTGGGGGAAACGGAAGGCTCCATACGTGTTTACGGTAAGTGCATTTGTATTGGTAACTTAAGTGCACTAGTTACAGCAAACACACACACACATGCACCAACAAGGACCCTACACATACACACCCGGAGAAATGCAATATCGTGCGCCCTTTGTGGCACAATTTTGCCAAAAGCTTTTACCTATAGACCCGGAATCCACAGAACCTCCAACTCCTCCGCCATCTTCCCCTTACATCCACTATACGCTGTCCTCCGGAGCGTAAAACTAAACGAGCGTCGGTGGCTGGTGTGTCTGGCCCTATCTACCCTCTAGTTCCCCATACCAGCCCCTATTTTCCACGCCCCTCCGGCAGTATCATCATCCCCCGCAGCAGTACGGAGACACATTCACCATAAACGTAAACGGAAAGTAAAGGGGAATTTCGGAATTGTTTGACTTTGTATCGTTTGCTAGCCGGCGGAGTCGCCTCCAACATACCTACAGATGCTGCATTTATTTATTTATTTTTTATGCACTTTGGCTGTGTTCTCCGGCTTTTTGTCCTGTTTACAAGTTGGTCCTTCAGGTTGATGTGCAGATGGTAAATGCTAAAGATCTATCGTGTGCTAAAGGCTATCGAAACATTCGCTGAACTTGGTTCTTTTATTTCGTTTGTGATCATTTGTTTGGGAACATTTTTGAGTTTAAGTAGCTTTGGATAGGGTTACTAATTTAAGCAGATAATTTTAATGTCTACGGTTTTTTAATTATTATTCTGAAACTTGTATGACTTTATTGAAGTTTTTTAGCGTGAATTTCAGGAATGAGCAGTACCTACTCCATTTTATATATTTATTAAGGGAATCTCATTAAACCATAAAGTTTCTTCCAGATTGTTTTAAGTTTGTCAGCATATTGAATCGACACTAAAAAGTAGTCTAATTAATATGACCTTTGTTGGCTACGCAGAAACAGCTTAAGAGTGTTGTGGCTAAACGGCTTTGTGCTAGAACTAAAATTTGCTTTATTTATGCACACACTTTGTGTGGCCGACAAGTTGCAGGTGTACGATTTTGACCTTACCACTAGAAACCACCACCACTTGACATAGTAAACCAATGGGCAGCAAACCGACATATATTCCGTCGTCATAATGTAATGAAAGCCCATTTTGTATAATTTTATATTTTCCGTTCACCGCCGGCTGTGTGCCTTACTAATTATTAATTATGCAACGTTATTCAATTCCATTTGCAGAAATACCTTTGCCATCTACGCCATCCAAGCAGGTCACCCACACCACCGTCGAGTCCAGGGAGAGTAAGTATAGTATCAGTTGGTTCCCGGTGATGCGGGGGGTTTGCAGTCGGTTTTTTGGGGAGGTAAATGTGCAGAATGCTTCGTATTTGTGCTTAACACATTCAGTGCTGAGCGTGAAAGTCACACCACACACACACAGAGCCGCGTGGAAGGATACAGGATACGGCGAGCCACAAACAAAACTGCGAAAGTAGCAGCTAAGCCAGACAGATTCACAAAACAGGGAGGCGCTGAGGGATCCTATGGGGGCTAAGGGGATAGGTATGGGATAGGTGGAGAAGGGGCGAGTAGCTGGGGGTGGAGACACGCCCACAAAGAGATAAAGTAAAGCACTTTTGACTATTTCAGCGACGGGGTTTTTCACTTTTCGCCTCTCACACTCAGAAAAATATTTGTATTTATTTTTATTATTTATTTCACTTTTAATTTAGTCACGCAGAGTTTCAAGCAATGATAAAATTAATAAATATTTTATGTTTAAGATTAGATTCAAATGATTTAGACATATTTTCGAAGCTATTTCAGATGATAGCCATATTTACCACCAAAATTTATTTAAAACTAAAATTATTTATTAAACTAAAATTTATTAAAGTTGTATATTACCTCCTAACATTTATGTTATATAGTCAATATTGAATTTGGAAAAGTTTCTCTTAAATCAATTAATTTTTCCACTATAGAAAAATGTTATTAATACATAAAATTCATATATAGGACTTAAACGAAATATATATTCCTCTGTTTATATATTTTTAAGGTCATTTACAATTTAAAGCAATAATTTCACCTAGTTATAGGAGTTAATTGATTATTTATACAAACTGAATTTTCTTGTTTATATTCAAAAAATATTTACTTATAAAGGATTTAAATTTCGTGACAAAATTCGAATGAAGTGTCTTTCAGTGCTAACTTTTTCGCCAACTCTTGTTGAAATTCAAGTCGAGCAGAAAAGTACACACTCTTTCAAGTCTCTGTCCGTGTCCGGGCCGGTGTCCTTTTCCCGCTCCCATGTCCGTCTGCTGGCTGTGGGCAAAGCAATATGCTGCGGATTATGCCAGGGACGAAGGAGGATTTTCGGGGGCATTAGGTTGGAAACACATTTGAAACACTGCCGCAGACGCTGAGCCCGAGAGCCGTGAGCCGGGAGCCGTGAGCCGGAGAACTGGCGTGAACTGGAGAGCGGGGCAAAAGACCAAACATATTTTATTTAAAGTGACTGGCAAAGCAGCGCGCGAGCAATGCAACGGAACCTAATCCAGGAGTCAGCCAACAAAGGATGTTATTGTTTGTGTGTGTCGAGTGTGTGTCCTGTGTGTGGAGTGTAGTGTGTCGATGCACAAGGGTATGTGTGTGCTGGTTCTGCCTTTGTGCGGCGAAATAAATTTTTTGTATCGCAGCCAAGATTTCCACGCAATTTAACTTGAAAACCATGTCAGGCTGGGGTTAAGTTTTGTTTAAGAGTCCACAACTGTTACTAGTCAATAGTGACCCACAAGTGAACACACAGTGGACAACCAAAAGGGTTAAACTTGGGCGATATTTTTTGATTAAACTCTCCTCATAGCTGAACTTTCTTGGACGCAAAATTATGAAACATACGTTCAATTTAATTTCAGGCTTAGAAAATTGTTTATAGCAAGTTTTAAGTGAACTTAAAGAAGGCTTTCCCAATTTATACGAAGATTTAAATTAATACCTCTTGTGAAAAGTTTTAAAAAATTAAAAAAAAAACGGTGTAATATTTTTTGTTATAATATATGTTCATTATAGAAAACTCCAACAACCACTGTATATACGAGTATTAAATATCATTATACACTTAATCTGCAGACAATATCATACCCTCATCACGCAACGACACAACGAAAGCCCTGCAAACGGATGTGGGATATGCCATCAAGAACGATTTATATCCCGGCTCAGCCTCATCCTCGGCTTCTGGTGTTGGTGCCAGCTCCTCGGCGGCCTCGTCCTCGACCTCGATGCAGACCTCCGCCCTCCCAGGAGGAGCGGCGGGTAACAGCCTATCGTCTTTGGGTACCAAGGGCTCCCTGGCGACAGGGAAGAGCACGTTCGACGCGGATCGACCACCGAATCAGTATGCTTCCTCAGTGGGTGAGTGTCCTATAGAGTAATTCTGGAGCCTCCCACAATCCCTATATAAATCATATTTTCAACAGCTGCCCTGGTGCTTCATAGAGCGCTGCTCAGCTGCTCGCTGCTCCTGGGCTCTGGAATCTATCTGGCCCATCTCTGAAATCAATAAATCGCTTGAGTTACTCAATAAGCATTTCCAAAATGCAGCCAAAGGGGGTCTAGAAACGGGATGGGGAATAGTTTAGGTACATCAACATATTTCATAGCTGAAAGTATATCAAAAACCAATAATACAAGTAAAGGGAAATAAAAGAAAAAAGCTTCAAACTTGGCTCACTTCAAAGCTATAGGAATTTGTAAAATTATAAAACGAAAACCAAAAGAAAAAAGTATTTCGCAAAACAATAAAATGCTCATTATATATATAGTACTTATAAAAATCTAAGCTTAAGGTAAACCTCATCCGCAAACGAGAGGTGGGTTAAAAATTACAAAATAATTGTACAATATATGGATTACGGATTAAACTTTGTATGAATAGGAGTGTGAGAATCATTTTCTTTTTAGATGCGCCGAAAAGCCAAGCTTTCAAGAGGAATTTCTTTGGATTTTATTATTTTACCTATTCGATTACAAACATTTCACAAACAAAAACCACCACAAATTATAGCTTTGTTTTAAATTTATACATATCTGAAATTCATATCAAATCAAATGTTTGCCCCCGGTCAACCATTTACTAATTAATTTAATTTTTTGAATTATTGTATATTATTCACTTGAACAAATTATGAAATATTAATCGTGGATTATTTCTGTGTATTATCTGTATTTCTAATTAATTTTCGATCAACTGCAGCGCAATTATAAATATTAAAAGCTGCAGAGCAATCAAAGGAATTTCATATCCCAACCCCACCGCTGAAGTCAAGCGGATTTCTTCGTTCAATCCGTGACAAACTTTTCACAGCCCCTTTTCCAGGGGCAGCAAAAATTCCAATTTATTTAATGAAAGAAAAAGTCGACGGCCTGTCATGCCGGTCCGCCCAGTTCGCGGCTTCGGGTTTCGTGGCCATTGAAACGCCTTAAAAATGTCATTCATTTTAACACAGTTTCGTTCGTTGCCGGCTCTATGGGCTGAGTAAAAATTTGCAATAATAATTTGCAATGCCTTGATTCCGTTTCCCGATTTTCCGTCTCGTCATCGTCAGCATTGCTCGTCGCCGGCTTTTGTGCGTTGTGCGCTTCCATCACTTTTTAATAAATGTGCATGCTAATTATATTATTACTCATACGACCCGTTGCCATGTGTCCTGTCTGATGGGCCTCACCTTTCGCAGCCATCCATCCCAGTCTCCGCGCTCCTGGCTCCGTGGCCCGGCCTCCGTGCGAAATACTTGCAATTAATTTCAGCATAAAATTGCGTGGCCTGCGGTCTCCTGGCCCCGCACAATGACACACAGTTAACATGTCCAATTTATTGGCCATAACTCATGCCGGGGCCCAAGGAGCGAGCGAGACGGGACAGGAGACAGACTATCGACGGGGCAAAGAAAAATGACATTAAGGCCAGAAGATATATGGCACATTTGCATATACTCGTAGGTTCATGTATATGTATAAACACCCCGGTAGCAGGTTAAAGGCCTGCCAATTTACTGCATTTATGCCTCTCCGTCGTCGCTGCGTCGCTGCTCGATTTTAATAATTCAACTTGTGTTGCATAAAGTTTGCATTGACATATAAACATAATGAACGATGGAAAACCGCATGCGAAATTGCCTTTCTCCGCCAGGCGAGAAGCCCTTTCGTTTATTAACGTTGTTAATGCCAAAAGGAGAAAAGCACATTCAGCGCGAAAAATATTGATAATCAACATTGTGCACTGCGTCCGGATGTGTCGACGGCTCCACAATAACAAAAATAATGTATTTTATTTAATTCCCCCCCCTCCCCAGCCGGGAGCGTCGTGGTTGAAATAAGGTCGCTTGTGCAGTTAACTCGAACAATGCAGCTAATTAAGCATTATAAATGCAGCTGACAAGATGGCAGGCCAAGGATGTGTCCCTCTATCTTTGGACCAATCGCCCCACGGCCCAAGGGAGTCGTAGATTTTGCAGCTGGCGCAGATTTATCTGTACTTAAATTATGTTTTTTATTTATTTAAATTGCTTAAATAATAAAGTGCCATGTTCGCCCAATTTGCAGTGTTCATTTGAGGCTTGAACTCATCAGATGTTTCAAAAATTTAACCGCACATTTAATTGTAATTAGTAAATTTTGCTAATTAAAATTGAATCTTTCGTTTTTGTTTTTGTAAATAAACCTTTTTCGGTGTGGTCATGCAACCAAACGTAGCTGTAAATAAATGTTGACCCCCTTAGTTGTGTGTAAATATGAAAAAGTATAATTAAAACATCAAACACTCAGCATTTCATACAACAAGAATTAAATCAGCCAGTAAATAATTCAAAATACATTAGCCAAGTCCTCTTAAAAATAAAATTACTGAACAAAACCAAAGAAGGGGTTTGTAAAGTTCGTATAACTAGGACCTACATAATTAAGCAGGTAAAACAATAATTATAAATACATAAATATATATAACTTATATAGTCTATACGAAGTAATATATTGTTTGTTGCCTGTATTTGAAAACTTAGCTGAACATCAAATGGATAATATACAAATAATACGTTAAAAGCTTTTTGTGCAATTACAAATATAAGAACGGACGTCTTTTCCTAAAATAGAGTTGGCATTGTGTAAAATAACTGTGAGAGAAAGACGTAATTCAAATAAAAACCTGAACTTGCTTTTATATGTTGGCCTTTTTGATTATTTTTATGATTTTATGTTGTGAGACGAACTCTATTGATTTTATTTTAAATACCCGTTGAAGGTTTTTTTTTATAACAGGCGAAATTAAAATGTTAATTTTACAGGTATAACCATAACTATAATACTGTAAAACTAATTTTCCTTCAAAATTGAGATGTGTGAAAGACATTCTGTTCCACTAATGAAACGAAATAGAGCTGAGTTATCAACGCTAAACTATTGTAAAATAAAAAATCTCAAAACAAAAAGGGCCATAAGCTAAAAACAAACAAATTTGCATTTAAGATTGAAAGATTTAAATTGTAAGCAGTTATATAATTATGCGATAATAATTAAATAATAAAACTTTAGGTTGATTGATACCACAAAAAAGCGAACAGAACAAAACAAACAAAGTAAATGAACATAAATAACTGTTGTTTCATTAAACCATTTGCATTTAATTTTAGCTCTCAATTGCATGGGCGAGTGCCCAGTATTGTTGGCTTTGGTTTTGGCTTGGTATTTATGCAAATTTCCTGTTTTTCGGGGTTTGACATTCGGCGGTTGGGTCTCGCAATCCTTGCCGCAGCTAAAAAAAAAGCAAACATTGTTAATGAGCGCGCTTATTTACAGGAAAAGCTATATCACACACACATGTGCACTGGGAAAAATTCTACGATTTCTTAAAAATATGTTAAAAAATCTTCGACTTATCTAGATGTCAACTACAATTTATTTGGCTCAGTGCAGAGCCGGCATACCGCCGAAACCTCGGTGTGCGTTCACTAATTGTTTGAGTCACGCAAACAAATTTCACACAAAATATGCTAAATACTTTCAGGGGCCCCCACAAGAAAAATGTTTAATAATTTAATGTTATTTGCATAGATTTCAGCAGCTTGAGCGTTGACGTTTAGCAATTAACCTCGACACGCACCTCCTAAAAGTCCCCGGTCACCCGAAGGTACCAGTGATGATACCCATTACAGTGAAAGGTACATAGAGAATAGGTAAAAGGTAAATTACATCTAAAAGACACAAAATGATACAGACTTACAAGGTTTTAATACCCGGTACCCATACGGTACAAGGGTATTATATTATAACTTCGTGCAATTGCAAAGTGCAAGGCTATACAAACTTTGGCTTACCGAAGCTAGCTTTCTTTCCTGTTTTTACCTTCACCTATCTTTATTTTATTTATTTCTTAGCAAAACTCAGAGCTTTAATAGTTAGTAAAAATGTACCTCTGTGTACGAGTACCCAGCGACCGTTCAACACCGAGAAGGACAAAACGATTCAGTCGCGCTCCCCGCTGCGTATACGCAATATTTCCACAACACTTCTGAGGTTCCTCACACATCTGCGGAGTAACCACTTGGGCACACTAACATTATCATAATTACACGGCTTGTGGACGGAGAAGTATGGAGATTCTGGAGCCGGAGACACCTTGCACTCTTATCTGAAATGCCTGCTTTGCGGCACTCGAGAAACTTTTCAAAAGTCATTTAAATTATGCGCACAAAAGCGCGAAAATTATGCCATGGCGAGACAGAGATTCAGACGCCACTTACAGCCACATATATAGGGCGCTGAATAGACAGAGACAGAGACGGAGACGCGGACAGAGGGTGAGACAGTAGCGGAAACCACATTTGTCGGCAAAGTTTTGCCTACAGCCAGCTCTCGCATCCGCATTGCAAAAATAGTTGAGTGCAAAAGCATGGAGCACACTTAAGATAAGCTTCGAGCGCAAAACTTTCATCTTACAAATGCCCGTACGCGGCAAGCCCCCAGTGCGGCCCTTCTACGCCTCTGGCCCTTTGAGAACGCATTCAACAAATTAATTCTGTGCCCGCTGTCTCTGGCTTTGTCGCTCCAGGAAATATGTTTAATTTAATTTAAATGCAGCAAGTGCAACACTTTGGTTAGCTTTCGCCAGCACTGAATGAGGTGGGGACTTGCGGGAAGCGGGAAGGAAGTTGAGGGCGGGCTGATAGAAATCTTTTTGGTGGAAGTTGCTTCTTTGGTTAACATTTTCTGCGGGTTTCGCTGAAATCTCGGCAAAGGTCTTAGACTTTTTCAGGGAAACTCTCAACATGTGTACGACTTTGGCTGAAACATAAAGGCGAAGGCTGTCAAGTAAGAGGGCGTTAATGAGCATGTAATGGGTAAAGTTGTGGAATGCGGTGTAATTAAATTTAAATTTCAGCTTGAATACTAGAACAATTTAAACAATGAAACAATGCTTTGATATTGAATTTTAATTTAATATATAACATATTTCACATAATAATTATAACAATTTTTTAAACAAGTTCAAGAAATTAGTAAAAGTTTTCCAAGGTAAAAATGTTTAATATTTAAAACCATAGTATAAATAAATATTAACGGTTAGCCTCGACCAGTCCCAGCTCTTGATTCTTTCTCTGTGGAAATTCACGTAATAATTATAAAAAAATTTTAAACTAGTTCCAGAAACTTGTTTAAGTTTTTCCGACGTAAAAATATTAACTGCTTTCCGGTTAGCCTCGATCAGCTCTTCATTCTTTCCCTGTGGAAATTGACTCCCTTAAATTCAACTCATTTAAACGAACTTACATCGACATATCCATCATTTTGAGTGCAAATATCCGACCCTCGTTCAGTCCCCGGTCTATTCAAACATGTCAAAGTTCATCAACAACGAAAATCATTACAAAATCTGAGCACTCCCTCTGCAATTCCAGTTCGAGTTCAACTTTTCAAAGTTAGTTTTTGTGTGAACTTTTTTGTTTTCTTTCTGCTGTAAACATTTTCTCCCGCAAATTACAGCTTAAAATTTTCGGTCCACGAGTCGCACACACTTGCAGTGAATATATCGGAGATTTGCATATAGTTCGCTTAGCTCTATTTTCTTTTGTTTCTAAGGGGAACCGGGGAGGCGGGAGGCAGGACTCATCTGTCAGTTTTACATAGTGCACCCCAGAGAAATTTGTGTTTGTTGCATAAAAATTACATCGTACATTGTTCGCGAACGGACTTTGATGGCTGTATGACACCAGCGGAGGGCAGGGTAAAACACATCGAGTGCGTCTGAGTGTGTTGCTCTGTTTTTGGCATTTCTAAAAATGTTGCAGCGTTGTGTGGGGACCCATTGATGTGGCTGCTGTGACAACAAGCGCGCTGAAACTTGCTGTCCACTTTTTTGTTTTATTTTTTACTCTTCCCGTTCTTGGTTCTATGCAGAGTGAAGGGCAATGACATCATTGAAGTTTTTATCCCGACATTGTGGTCAGAGCGAAATGTCAGCCAGCCACAATTTAAGAGGAAAGTGTGGAGCGGCGAGAGAGACCGAGGATGATTTCATTGCCCGGCAGCCACCACGAGTGACAACTTTATGAATCGTATTTCGGTTTTTATTATTAGCATTTATTTGGGGGAAAGCGAGTGGATTCATAACGTACATTTTCAAGACATTATTGCGATTTTATGTAGTAAATGAAAAAACAGGAGTTGGCTTGTTAAAAAGAATATATATTTACCAAAAAACAAAATGTTTCTTTAATATCCGAAAAATGTTTTGGTTTAAAAACGAAATTTAAACAAGGTATACTTTTTCTATGAAGCCTTAATAAAATATTAAAAGTAGCTCTAGATATTGTTCTTTTTTAAAGTAGTTATTAAATTTTGTGGAAGGTATGCTATAAATTTTCAGTTAAATTTAAAGTGATACTAAACTAGATATACAGATTTGCTGTCTTATGTTGTAGAAAACCCATTTAAAAAATAAGCATCTTGTATTTAGATTCAAAACAAGATCATTTAAAGGATTGAGATGGAAGCTTAGGAAAGCCGAAGTTGTCCTATGACAACTATAATATAAAGTCGACTAATTTAGATAAATTTATTTAAAAAAAGAAAAGTAAGTGGAGGTTTTGCTAAGTTCCCAGGCTTATGCCACCGATTTATATGTACTTGCAAGAAAAGGAAATTGGAAAGTTGAAAAAGTTGCTTATGTAGTTTATTTAAAAGTAGGTAAGTGAGGGTCAGAAATAAATCGTTTTCTGCCTTCTGACTAAAGCTTCACACATATGCAAGGAGCAGGACATCAGATATCCTAGCTGAAACAAAAATTCTACAAATGTTGAAAAAATATATTATTATATCCAGCTTCATAGACATATTTATTCTCTTTCATAGTAAAAACATTCTTTGAGTTCTTTACGTTACAAAGACATAATCCATTGCTTGGAAAGGGGTTTTCTCCCTCCCTTGCGCATATTTGTTCGACTTTATTTTTTAATTTTCCCAACTTTTGACAGCTTTGCAGTTGGTCACGTACGCAGCCAAGTCGGGACTGCCATATATTGGCTGCCGTTCGAAGGAAAAAAAAGGAAGCGATGTCTGGCAGTGGGGTTGGTGGAGGGATGACCACAGTGTGCAACAGCTGCCTTTGACGCACGTGACTGGCCAGGAAGCCCCTGGACCAGGGACCTTCGTTACCCCGTTGTCCTGGCAAATTTTAATCAAGTTTCTCGCCACGCCGCTCGGCACTCGCTGCTCTGTCTATTTAATTGTCAATTTGTTGTGGCGTGCCTCCGACGACAGACTGCCTGTTGCCTGATAAATTATGTTCCACTGAACCGAAATTGCAATTAAGGGGCTACTAATATGAAATGCAGTGCTATCGGTCTTGGCCTCTCGTTTCGGCTTTTGGATCTCGGCCGGGCCAACAACCTCCTGTCCAAGTCAAGTTCACTCAGGCATCCTTATCTCTCACTTGGGTGGGTTGGGCCGGTAACGTTGGTTATCTTGTCTTAATGATTCCATTGTCAAAGCCATTGGCTACGGAAATTGTGTACACAAATTTAAATATTCAACAGGATATTGCATGAAATATACATAAGCCAGATGCACACACACAGAATCCGTGCTGAGATTGGGGAGGAATACACAAAATAAACTGACCGACAGGACTGTAGGCGACAAAATCTGGTTGTGCGTAAATAACTATGAGTTTGATGTTCTTACAAATTATTCTGACAGCATTTCTTATTCTCCTAATCTAAGACTTTTCTCCAAACATTTTTCTTCTTGAGCTCAATGTGTCTATAGAAACTTGCTTTGCTTTTCATTCGGATGCGTTGTTTGCTTTTATAAAAAGCAATAGATAAAAACCATTTTCTAAGCACTTGAAAAAGAGGTACCACAAATTGAATTGGAGTGAAAAGAACTTAACAGATTAATTATAACTACAATTTAGGAATTTCTTAAAATTAAAAAAAAAGTAAAATTTAATTAAACAATAAAGTTTTAAGGCACCAAAATACAGAACTTAGAACTAGAACGTGTTGAAATAAAACAAAAAATAAAAGCCGCAATTACCTCATTAAAATCAGACAAGTGGGAAAGCTACAGTCGAGTGTGACCGACTGTGAGATACCCGGTACCCAAAGCATTGTCGGTAAACTTAATTAGCACATGAACATGGAAAAAAGATAATGTTGACAAATGAGAACAAATGTGCACGTGCGCTCTCAACATCTTTTTCTCACTCTCTGTATGCTTCTTCATACACAGAAATTTTATTGTTTAATACTTTCCATGTTTATCATCCGATTTTACTCAAATTTTCAGAATACGTCCGCGAAGGCCTACCTAGTCATTTTATCTAGTTAATTTAAGCCGAAAATGTTGTAACCAAATTTGGTAGCTCTAGCTCTTATAGTCTCTGAGATCTGTTGTTTCACTCGGACAGACGGACAGACGGACATGAGTAGATCGACTCGGCTGGTGGCACTGATCAAGAATATATACTTACTTTATAGGGTCGGAGATTTCTCCATCTGCCTGTTACATACATTTTCGGTTGGCACTAACTTATAATACGCTGGTACCGGGTATAATAATAAATCACAAACTTCCCAAAGTCCCAAATTAGTTTTCATTTTAGTTATTAATTAGAAATTTAACCCAAATCACTACTTATTTAGATATATTTTCCATATTTTTCTGTCTACAGAACTTATTCTTCTTTAATCCCCAAATGGATAATTCGTAGCCGCCTCAACGCATTTATTCTAATCCCATTTTGAACCCGACTGTTCTAGCATTGATTAGCTTGGGTAATTCTATGCCTTCTTTAACTTGAAGTTGGACCAGAGATGGGTCTACGTTTCCCCGGAGGTTGGCCAAAACAAATGCCATTCATTTCCGATTCCCAGCCTGCACCGCACAAATATCTTGGGAGCCGGCGGCTATCATTGGGCCTGCAGAAGCGCCGAGCATTGTATTATTTAGTCCTCAAACTTCAAGTGCCTGCCTGGCATTGACTTTGACAAGTTGGCCGCCGTTTGAGCGGCATTCGTTTGTTTTAATCTCTTTGGTCCTGGTCTCGGTTTTGGCCATGGTCACCGGGGAGCTGGCTGCCTTTTCAAGTTCTCTCTAATGCAAGTTGAAAACTTTTTGATGGCGAAATCACTTGATGCTCTTTGCCAGGATCACGACGGCGACCGTGATGATGATGATGCCCGGCTCATAAACTTTTACGCGCTCATTTTCGCTTGGAAAACCCCGTCTCTCCTCGACTTTGTCGCATAGGCTGGCATAGGAATGTCAATAAAATAAATACTGTTGACGCAGCGCGGTTATTTCCCAAACACAATCTCCATTACGGCATTTACATTCGACTCTGAGCGCTTCCTGTTCGTCCTGGCAGCTCCTGTTGGCTGCTAAACACGTTTGTTGACTCTCTGAGTGGCTGTATTTGACTTTAAGCGGCGTAAAGATAAAGACATTTGATGCCAGACGCCGTCTAACTCGAGGGTTGCTTTCGGCAAGCCCCCATTCCCCCTCATACATCCTACAATTGTCGGTCATTGTCATTAAGTTGCCCGAAAAGAAGATGAGTTTTTCCCGTGCTTTATTTTGACGGAGTCTGGTTTTTTTCCCAGACATGTTGACACTGCTGGACAGGGTTTGATAAGAAGGTTTTACGAAAAGTGACGAAATTATTGAGTAAGCGAATCAAATGATGTTATCGGGATCCCACATTTCTGCAACACTTCTGCGTAGCCTCCTCCATCCATTAACAACTCATTGTGAGCTTAGTGAACCCTGAACTGAATTTCTATTTGCCGGGACCTGAAGTGGCTTTTACACTTAACAACAAAAACTTCTGAGAACAAAATCATCTTAATTTCGGACTTAACACAATAACTCAGATTTTCCTATAAAATGTATTTATTATACCCTTGCAGAGGGTATTATAATTTTGACCAGATGTTTGCAACGCAGTGAAGGAGGCATCTCCGACCCCATAAAGTATATATATTCTTGATCAGCATCACCAGCCGAGTCGATCTAGCCATGTCCGTCTGTCTGTCCGTCTGTCCGTCTGTCCGTCTGTCCGTCTGTCCGTCTGTCGGTTTCTACGCGAACTAGTCTCTCAGTTTTTGAGCTATCGAGCTGAAATTTTCAGCATAGTCTTATTTCTTTAGCACGCAGTATATATGTCGGAACGACCGAAATCGGACTACTATATCCTATAGCTGCCATAGGAATGATGGCGAAATTAATGTAAAAAAAAAATTTACTTCTCTGTTTTTCAACGAATTTCTATAAATTTTAAGACATAGCAGTTTTTTAAGGTTCTAGAATTACGGTTTTAATTTCATTAAGATCGGTCCACTATATCATATAGCTGCCATAGAATCGATCGGTCCATTTATATGAAAATGTAAAATTCTACATGTAAAATGTAAAATTTACAAAATTCGATGTTTTTTCAACATTACTAAAATGGTTCGATTTTCAATGATCCAATTACAGACTGCAAGGGTATACCAACTTCGGTTTACCGAAGTTAGCTTTCTTTCTCGTTTTTAGTTTCATTTTATTGTAATTTTTCTTAATAAATAAGGAAGTTATGCATACTTTCAATATTTGTGAGACTTGAGAATTTATAAGTGCAAAAGTATGCATTTTTAAATAAATTACAGCTAAAACAAATATACAGGGGTGCCAAAAAAATCGCTAGGGAATTTAAATTATTTAAAGCAGAGTCTAAGAGTATGCTTCATCAAAATAGTTCTCTAGCAATTTTGAGATAATTGAGGGATATAACATGGCTAATTGCATACTTTTCGTTCTCTTTAAAGCAGATTTCAGATCTGCAACAATTTCTGTTAATATATCAATTTCTTTTAAATATTATAAAAATATTATTAAAATTTTAGAAAGATAATAAATTAAATAAACACCAGCCCTAAATTATCCTGCATGGCTAAACGAACCGTTGTTTTAATCTAATTCAATCTCTTTAAATATTTTTCTTCGCGTGCAGTACTTGTTCTATGCTGGCGCTTCAGCTCGGTTTGGTTTATCTACTACTTTATTACTGTAAATCCTCAGATAATTTATTTGATTTGTACGCGCGAATCCTCGGAACCCCCCACAAGCTGTGGAGCAACAACAACAATGAAAGCAACAGCTGCGTTGATGGAGGGACCTCGCCAGTCTGGGCCTGTGTGTTTGGGTGTGTGGATGGAAGGGATACAGGACTGCAGGGGTACGAAGGAGCTCAGAGGGATGGCAGCTGAGATGTGGGTGCTGATTTGTATCTGCAAACTGTAAAGTGTATCGTATTACAATCAGATTAAGTTAAAGCCGCCGTATGCATGCCCCTCGCCTGGTCTGTGTGAGCCTGCCGCCTAAATTGAATTTAAGTGTTGAATTGAAACAAAATTGAAAAAGAATTTACATGCCCAGCGTGGCTCCTGGCTCTACTATTTCTATTTTAAGTAAATTAGGGAACGTCTGCGCCCACACGGTTCTTGCTCCACACAGATCGCAATTTGTGAAGCCTATAAATATTTATTTACAAAGCGAATGCCAAAAACAAAAACAGCTTGTGCTCTGGGCTTTGTGGTTAGGTGGGTATTTCTATGACATACATTCGCAGAAGCAAGGCAGACAAGTCTGAGACAAGCTTATTTAAATTCATGGATATTAAAATGGTTGGATATAAAAGAAGAAAAAAGGACTTGGGCCATTATGAACTTATTTTGGTAAAAATGTATTTATTTAATAAAATCGATTATCTCTACGTATTGTTTAAGTATTGTGTATATTTGTGGAAAATAATAAATCCACTGGAATGGTAAGCAAGTATTAAAAGTTTAGTGCACCTATTGGTCAGAACTCTGGAATTTTTTGTTAAAATAAAACCAAATAACAAGGGATATTTTATTTATGTAATACGGTGAATATTAAAATAATGAATCATTTTAAGTAAAACTCGGAGACTTATAGATCTAATAAAAATAATAATAAATTATAAATAACACTTCAAAACAAACTGACAATATAACCATATACTTGGCCGAATTTATAACCATTTTTAGTCAGTTCAGGGGCTCTTTTGGTCCGTTATAGTTAGTTACATATTTTCGGTAGCTTTTGCCAACAGAGTAATGGTTCAATATAAATTCCCAGCATTCCCAATTGAACTGTGACACATTTTCATATTTTCCAGCAACTACATCAAACTGCTGGCAATTATTCTATTAAATGCTGCCCAAAACCGCAGCTATCACTTTGACAAAAGCTAAAAATCGTATAAAAAAGAGACAGCGTATTGGGAAATCAAAGCCAGGGACAATGGACAAAGTGAGTTCTGGTTTTGGGCCATGGTCGTAACTGTTATTCGATTTTGTGTGGCCGCTGGCCAAATGTCTCACAATCGGCGGCAGCCGCAAAATGCCAGGCTACCTTTTCTGGACCAATTTCGTCCGTTGACTATATAGATTCCGGACCCAAATCCAGCCCGGAAATCGGCAGTCACCAACTGACAACCGTCAATTTTATTTTCTTTTTGTCCACGTTAGTGGCAGGCGGCAGAAACTAATGCCGATAGCTGACAGCCTGTTGTTCTCCGTTTGTGCGATGGCGGCTGTTGACCAATTTGTGGACCATCATCAAGTGTGAAATTTCCAATTTCCGTCATGGAAAGGCCCCTATATTCCACCGCCCTTACCCCTTACCCCGTATTTCCCACCTATACTCCCCCATTTCCGCACTGTTTTCCATATCCTGGCAGCGTTTGTCTCACTTCTCGTTGGGACTGCATGCGTTCCATTTGCAGCATCGTTTTGTTGCGCTTTGCTGTTTGTCCAAGGCTTTTTGTCCGCTTGTGTTGGCCCTGTTTACAGTCAGCCAGCATCGGCCAGCAATAACGATCTATTTGCCGAACCACTGAAGTGATTTGCTTGGAAAATTGTTAAACAGAGTCGTTTATTGTAAATAAATTGTTTCGGTTCTGTTTGCGCATCGCTTATGCGAAATGTTTAATTTAGAGTGCTTGTGTTGGATGTGAGTTATGGCTGAATGTTAGTCGGGGTGAGTTGAGTTTAAATTGCCATACCGATACAATTTAATTACATTTTTTTCACTAAGCAAATAAGTAAAATAAGTTAATAGTTGTGTTTTAAAATTAATTAATTTAAAATTAAATCGTGTTAAAGATATATATTATAAAATTGTTCTATGCATTAGTATGTTCTATGCATTAATAATATGTATTGAAATGATGTTATATTTATGCAGCATGATTTCTCTGTATTAAAACGAAATTTGTAGTATAAATCATAAAATGCACACTCTTTCGGAAGAGAATAGAAAACTAAATGAAACTGGAGCACTATTAATTTTTAAATTCATTTACCGACCATCCCACAAGTCTCGCTTGCAGCTCATTAGCCTCCCACTCATTTATAAAATCAAATATCATACATTCCAATCAACCAACGGCAACAGCAGCCCGAAACCTCGCCCCCAAAAAGCTGATTTGAATTTAATTAAAAGCCTTCAAATTGATTTAGCCCAGTTCAGAAATCTGTGGAGAGGCCATCGGGCAAAAGGTCAGCAAAAATTTAAAGCCGCTCACAACTTAAAGCCAAGTACCTTGTAAGCCGCCCATCCGCTGTTATTCCAAATTAATTATGCTGAAGCGAAAGTTTAATTGAAGATATTGACGCAGAGCCTGCCAAGTTCGGGTATAATTACACCTGTCCAAGTTGCCTCCACTTTGTTTCGGGCGCTTTCAATTTCACGAATGATAAAACACAAATTAAGATTACCCAAAGGCGGGGAAGCAGCGAGCGAGTGAAGGTGGATTCCAGGATGATGAGTTATACGTATTTAAGTCTGCCTCCAAGTTGAACCCTCCTTTGAACTCGTATCAGTCAATTATTGGCTCTGGCCGCACTATCAATAGCTGATTATACGACCCCGCTTTTCTTTTATTTGGTTAAAGCCGCAAAAAGGTCCTGAATGGCATACAATAAACATGGTCCAGAAAGGGGCTCGGTCTAGACCTTTAATATTTCTTCGGAGTTCTTTCAGTTGAATACCCTTTCGGGGAATTTGTTTTGAGTCAAGCATATACGTACTTAGACGAATATTTTGTAAGACATAAAATTTACAAATTGTATATTTTAAGCCAACATCCATAAAGTAACTATAATACTTTTATAACAAATGTTTACAAATAATTATTTTTGGGTATTTATTTATTTTTAACATTTTTAACTTATTACAAAAAACTGTATTTACATTAGAAAACAAGGCAGACAGTGTGAGAGAGTATTTAAAGCTGCGACCCCAAAATCTAGCTTTTTGCCTGAATTTCTCAACTGAAATAAAAACCATAAATGGCGGCCGAGGCAGGCTCAGAAAATGGGGAATCCCCCGAATGGGGCACGAAGCAATCAAACAGAAAGGCTGCCTCAGCGTCAGTCTCAGTCTGTGTGTGTGTATTTGAGACTGCAAATGGCTGCCGGTTAAATTGGCAACACTTTATCAAAAAATATAAAAAGCACTAAAAGTCAAAACGCATGGCAAACTGTTGGCAGTCAAAAGGGGAGCGCGGACGGGGAAAAAATATATAGAACGAAAACAGACTGAGCTGAAAAGGGACAGAGTCCAACAGGGCCACGACGATGATGATGGCAAAAAGGCTTGCATATAGATTGGCAATAAGGACAAGTTGAATCATCATCCGAGCAGCGGAAGCATCAAAATACCCGCCAGGACGAGTGAGGGAGCGAGCGAGGCAGATAGGCACACAAAAAATATGCAAATTTTTCGCATAATTCATATGAAATTGTTCTATTTGTGAAATGTGACAAAGAAGCAATTTAAACATCCCCTTTTCATGGGTTGTTGTCACAGTTTAAAGAGTTGTTTATGTACAGTGCGTGACGCCGGTGTAGGCGGACCGAGGAGTAACCTTGCCTTTTCTTCCTTTTCTTTTTAAAATATTCCGAAATTATTAAGTAACTTAATGTATTAGTACATTTTATTAATGGCTTAGCATTCTTTATATAAGCTATAACCTAACTAACGTTAAAGCTTTTATAAAATAATTTCATATATTATTTAAATTCACTTGCCATAATTCATGCTTATTTATTACCTATTTTTTAGTACTGGCCATTGGTTTTTTTCCTTTTCTCTTAACATTTTCAAATATAAACACAATACTCTTGGTTCCTGTTTCATTAACAAATAATTCAGCAATTCTTCATTCTGATCATGAAATGTTTTCCACTATTTTTTTGCGGATGCAATTGCTGTTCTTTGGCTAAGATTGATGGAAAGGATTTTTTTCAGCCACCAAAAGAATGGCGTTCGTTTTTTGCCGTGTGTGCCTGATTGAACAGCATTGATGAAGTTATATGAACCATTTTTTGCCGAGGTGTCATGTATCGAATTGAATGAGGGTATATTTTAAAGGGAAATATCTGCATAAAATTGTGTATCCATACAGGGCACGCTGCGAATTAAATAATTGTTTTAATAAATTATATTTAGCACACACTGACGGTAGAGGAGCTAATTGTATCTTAATCAGTCTAAGAGCATATTTACGCAACATTTTGCCTGGAAGCTCTAAATCGATATCGAAGCTGGCAGAAGTGCACTGTAAATTAGTTGAAATATAATAACCAATCCCGGAATCAGATCGATTTTCCGCGCGTAAGCGGATTGTGATAGCGGAAAGTGCTTCAGTTACCAATTAACTTTTATTCGCACTACACCGAACCCTCCTCAACCGCAGACGGGGGATGGATGGCCGGGAAGATGGATAGATGGAGAGCTGATGCCACGACAACGAAATCTCCAGACAATGCCGAAGCGCAAAATGTAAATTATTCAAAAGGTATATCGCTCTGCTGGAGGAGAATATGGCGCCGCGCTGGATGTCATTTCCTACAGTGCCCGAAAGGAATGGAAATTCCCATCCTCAACCAGCCCAAAAGCGCAGAAAAGAAGGATGGCAGACTTGAAAAGTGCCCCTCCAAATGCATTAAATTCAGTTTTCATGCAACTGAGACAACAGTTGAGTAAATTATGGCAACGGGCTGCCGCCAACTATCCAAGAGCGGCGCAAGTTGCAAAAACCAAGGGGTTCGGCTAAAAGGACGAAGCAGGAGCTGCAGGAGCAGAGTGCCAGGCGTGCTGGCAGACTCTGTTTGGACTGCTGAAATTTTTATGAAGCGTGTTGAGTTTTATGCTTTTTTTCTGGTCACCACGAGATTGGCAACTTTAAGCTGATAACCTTTTTTCGACGAAGGAAAATAAATATTCAGCTGCGGAAATTCATGAAACAGAAAAGCTTTCGTTTCATAAGAGTTTGGGAAAACATTCAATTATAAACTTTAAAATATGTTATTATGAACTTATAATAGAAGAGGCTTTTAAGCAAATCAAATTAAAGACCATGTATAAACTATTTAAGAATTTAAGTCTTTGTAATTTAAAAAATTAAATAAAAAAAAACTATTTATGAAAAATTTAAATTACTTGTAACTTTAATAAAAATACAACATCATAATCCAAAAAGCCTAACCAAGTTTAATTAAATATATGTTCCCTGTTTTCATTATTTATTTTATTTAAGTGAATCGTTTAGACGTCGCATTTAGAAAGAAAGAAAGAATGATTTCTTGCTGCACACCCACTTGTTCCATGTCCTGAAACAAACTAAACTTCCTTGGCGGCGAAGCCTTTTCCATTCGGCTTCGTATTCGTTGAGTTTTCCAACCTCGTATAAGAGTTCTTAAGCGCATGCGTGGGAGTTAATAATGTGTGGAGAGTTCAACTCTCGCGGAATCAAAACAATATTGTTGTTTGACGACGATTTAGGCCAAAAACACACACATTATGTGAGATCAGAGAAAAAAGCAAAAGAGCAGGAAGGAAAGCTGGAAAAAGAAATCTTAAATTTCATTGGCCAAGCAAATGTCACAAATTAGAAAGCAACACAAACACTAACAAAGAGAGAGTGCGAGAAGAGGGGAATGGGTCGCAAGGAAAATAGTATTGAGGTAGGACATTAGATAAATATTCGCAACTATTAAAATCCTTTGTGGCTTGGCCAAACAATGAGGAGATGCGAAGCCGGAAAAATATGAAAATCCATTGAAGGCTGCAACTTTAATGGAGATTCTGTTTGTGGTCCCTTTATGGTGTGTGTGCCGATGCATCCATCACCCGAGCAGGGAAAAACTCATCATAAAGTGAAGTAGATGGGAGACTTCCATTACGATTCCCATGCCCATACCCACACCCGTTCCCACAGACATTGCAGATGGAGCTGAAGAAGGATTTACAGCATCAGCATATGGGCATCGTCCTTATCCGAGTGTCTGTGTGCTCCTCCTTTTATATTTATTATATCATTCGATGGCATAAACTCGCATATTAAGTGGATTGATGTATTAATATTTAAACGGCGATTTGTGGTTTGCGGATGTCTTAAGTTGCTCAGGGAACCTGACTCGGGCTGGTAGCTAACCCTTGACCCTTTCACGAACATATGGCAGGCACTTTCAGGGGTAATCGGGATATCGATAACTGCGCCACTTTGATCCCGTGTTCTCTTCCCCCGAGCTGGTCACATTAAGAGAGGGCCTTTGACCTTTTTACGAACATATGGAAGCCACTTTCTTGGTAATGAGACATCTGCATATCGCGTATCGATAAGAGCAATCTTACCTCCTTGATGCCTCATAATTCCTCAAGTTTTTCGTTTCCTCTTCCCCTGATCTGGTCACATTAAAAGGCGACACGCATTGTGGAGTCCCGTGCGAAAGTTTTGTGTGTGCGTGGCTCATAAATAAAACATAAAGTCGCTCGCCTTTTATTTTTATACCTCTTACACTCTGCTGCAGCCTCCGACAACTTTTCCGGGGTCGGTGCTGAGCATGTTTGGAAAATGTTTATAAAATGACGCAGAAAGCGTACAAGTCATAAATAATGCGTTCGAGCTGGAGGAAACCTTGAATGTAAGGGGTAGGTGTGTCAAGGATGGAAAGGCAAAATTGGAGTGTCGCAGTAATTTGAAATTAGCACGCGTTTGACATGCAAATATTGGGAAACAAGTTGAGACCGCTTCCCCAGCTGGAAATTATAACTACAGCAGACAGCGCGGCGTATGCGCAATATGCTGCCCATAGGGAAGTCAATCTCGTTGCTTCTTAAATAGGGAAACTCAAGATAAGGGTCAGCCTAAGATGTCCCTCTGATTGACCATTCCAGAGGCTGTTCTGCATACAAATGAGTTTGGAACTTTAAACCGACCCACGATAAGATCAATCTAAACCTTATTCCTCCCTGTCCCATTACCTTTTTATTTGTTAAGGGATGTCTTTGGCAAATAAATAAATTGCAACTGACACATGCACAATTATTTACAATTAATTACGCCTCTGACACACGAGTGTTCTTCCCCTTTCTTCCTCTGAGACGCAAGGGGTCAGAGTTTCCCGTAAGCCCCCTACATCCATTGGTTATTTAGCTCACATATGCAGTTTGGGGCGTGCCTTCCGCCCGTCACCTCCCACACACACATTACACAAACACAATCGATTAACATTTAATTGCATGTGTGCCGGGCCGAATTTTGGTCCGCACATTCCGTAATCGAAATTATTGTTGAGGCCTCTGCGCCAGGAATCGTCGCATTATGCCGGATCCGGGGTATATACATTCGATATGTGTTTGCAGCAGGAGCCCAGCTGGTCAGCTCATCAGGTGCAGTCTGCCCATCAATGAACAATGAAATTAGCAGCTGCAGCCAGGAGCAAGTCTCCGTCCTGCCTAGGATGTTTATCAATCAGGAGAGTACTCAAGTGGCCTCGAAAGCCGAGGGGCAATTTAACAAGAATGTTAATGTTCATTCAAAAAATCCCAGACCCTAAAAAGGGAAAAGTCTAGAGGCGTTTGCAAGGCTGAGGTTTCCCATTCCCAAATTCAGTTACAACAAGCAACAAATACTTCCGCAATTCACACGTTTTTCCTCAGCTTGAAGGCGACGGGCGGAAGAGAGGGTAAAATTCCGCAAATGTTGCGCCAAAAATAACATTTGAATACCAAAAAAAGGTTTTTATTCCCAGCCTCCTCGCAGACTAACAAGAATGGAGAGCAGGAAAAAGGGAGGAGAGCCTGCCAGCGGAATGAAAATGGAAATGGAGACGACTCTATTTGGAGGTGTTTTTCGGGAAAATGTTTCTTCAGTTGCGAGTGAATAAGTGACACTTTTTCCGCTGTTGTTTCCACGAGCAGACAAAAAACCAACAAACTGAACCAGAGGTCTGAATGATTTTTCTAAATTGCTCTGTTTGCTCTGCACTTTTCGCTCCAGTTTTTATTTTTTTTGTATTTTGTAACGGATCCGATTGAATATCGTTGAATCGCGTTTCAGTACGTTAATATTTGATTTTGTTGTTTGTTTTTAATTTACTCGAAAGCAAATTTATTTGGATGTGCCCGTCCCCTTTCTAAACGCACATGAAAAGCCAGACGAAAGTCATTCTAGTCCGCTCTACTCCACCCACAAAATCCCCCTTAGCTTCTGTCTGCTGCACTGCATCGATGAAAATCGATATTCGGATGGAATCTGCACTCAACTCTTCTTTAATCGGAACGAGAGAGAAAGATGATGCCGTCTTCTAGTGCGTTTCCAGGATATATCCACTCCCCTCCATTACACTCACACTCTAATGAGTTTCCTTGAGAGCGTTCTTCCATGTGCAAGCCCATTCCAAATCCCTTTCATTGTTGATTTGTAAATTTAAGTTATTATTTATGCCCCCACTTAAGCAGCTTTCCAAATGCCACAGCCAGGAACTTCCTCCTCGCAGATTTATGTAC
The DNA here is from genome assembly GCA_008042535.1 of Drosophila tani. Taxonomy (NCBI): domain Eukaryota; kingdom Metazoa; phylum Arthropoda; class Insecta; order Diptera; family Drosophilidae; genus Drosophila; species Drosophila tani. Next base: position 62,715 of record VNJO01003008.1, on the reverse strand, counting down.
TCCAGATGGAGGAACTGGCCTTCGGTCAGAGGTTAGAGGCAACTTCTTGACGAAAGCGAGTCCGAGTCAGAAAGGATTTGACCCATTGGTCCGTCCATCTGGCCAGTGGCCAGTCACAAATTCGTTTGTTTACCCAGCAAAATGTGTCTCGAAATACTTAAATTTCTATTTCTATTTTTCATCATCATCACAGTCTGGATCATCCGGAGGTTTGAGTGCTCACACGAGAGCGGGAAGGGAAGGGATATCGGACTGGAATGTGCCAGCTGTTAATATTTTGACAATGATGCATAAGTCCTGGACGGAGGACGGACAGAGGCTCTCGACTCCTAATGCCAGACAGACAGTTGGCAAGATGAATGTCGACAGTCCGGTGAAATCCGAGTCCGAATTTCATATTCAGGCCAGGCCTCGCAGGCACTCGACCCTCGACTGAGACGCATTCCTCGTGTTTTCCCAGTTATTGTTTTCTTGTTGCCATCCTGAGATGGTCGTGATGGTGTGCTCTCCCGTTTAACTGGCACCTTCATTAGTTATTCAAAAATTGTCGAGGTCGGAAGAGAGATGGCGTGTTGGAGTGGGACATAGAGGTGGAGCCCAGTTGGAATCGTGTCAGAACGGATTGGGTTGTCCTGGCCAGGAGCAAAGTGCACATGTGTATCCTGGTCAGGAATGAGATGACGAAGGGCAGGGTCTTTAAGGGGAACATCTGGGTCATGTTTATGAGCGTTTAAAGAGCTTAGGAAGCAGCCTGTTAGAGGGATTGTTGTGGAAGTTCAACCTAGTTCGATTATGGTTTCTCAAATGAATTAATCTGGGCTGGTAGTGATTAGGGCACTTAAAGAGTTTATGGTGAGGAGGTCCTCGTGACGTAAGCTAAGCTGGCTAAATTGTGGTTCCTCTAATGACTCAACCTCCTCCCTTCTACATGCAAAGTAATTCTCCCCCAAAATCAATTGAATGGCCAAGACAATGGAGCGACGTAAAGGTGGGAATTACAGGATTATGTGCCCAGTCCTGAATCCATTATTCGCCCACTTCCGATTAAATTTAACTGACGAGGGTTGGTCTCGAACCTTTATCCGGAATTCGTTATCCAACAAATGAGCGAATAATTGCGAGTACAAGTGAATTACAACGTTTTAAGCGCTCCAATTGCCGATGGCAGTGACAGCAATTGTTGTCCGGAGCGTGTTAATGAGTTGTTAAGTTCCCCGAAAGAGTCCCCTGCTCGTCCCACCTTACCCCCTACATTGTCTAGTGCTCAGCCAGCAGCGATAAATGTCAATTGCAGGACCTCGGCATGAATCCGCTGTGCGAGGGATGAGGTATGGGCGACGTAGGGTGCTATGCAAAGTTCAAGACCCACTGCGACTCATTACACGTCCGAATCCGAGTCCGAAATGCAGTCCGAGCGGGAGCAGGACGATTCGGCTGGCGGACTCCGGACAAAGGACTCGTCATGGCACTCAATTGGGAGGAACAGAGGACCTGGAGCACATGGAGATAGAGATGAAATGGTCAAGAGGGGCTCATAAATCGAGAGCGGCTAATGCCGGAGTGTGTACTTCACTCCGCCTGCTGTTGGCATTCATTGGCATCGGATCTGTCCTCCGGGAAATTCGCATTCAAATCGCATATCGCAAATCGCAAGTGGACTTTAAAGCGGTTTATTAATGGGGAAGGGTCAGACAGAGGCCAAGCTCCCGGGTCAAACTTCTCGCACTTTTGTCTGACTTTGTCCTGAATAAATGATTCGTTTGCCCGGACATTGGTTGAGGCTCGGGATTTTCGGTTACCGAAACCGAAATGCGATACAGAGAGTGTCAGAGGCGAAAGTTCATTGAAATTGACAGCTTTTGACCGAGACGAAGACTCTATTTCAGTGGCTCTGTTTTGGGTCGCCATTCGCCGGGACTCTGTGTAACCTTAAGGATTTTCCCATTTCGAGAGTGAAATTGCAACCCAATTCTCCCGCAATTTCATTTGCTAGTTTGAGTATAATGATATTCCCAGGGAAATCACACTCTCGACATGCAAATGCTGGGCAAACAGAGAAGAGTCAAGCCAAATTCCCCTGACAAACATCACGAACTGGGTAAAGTTCAGTTGGACAAGCATCCTTCGCCTCACTGCTCCTCCCATTAGACACAATGTCAAGACGTCAAAGCAAATTGATTTATTGCCGCGCCAAAAGCCACAGGTGTCCATGTTCCGTGTCCTGTGCCCCTCGTCCTGCGATCCCTTTGAAATCGCTGTCCTCGGCTGTCCTTCCCCTTGACAGACATTGCGGTCGCCATCTGCGGAATCCTCGCGGCCTAATTTTCACTTTGTTGTCCTTCAATGGCCTCCCATAAAGTTATCGACCTTTGCGGTTGTGGCTCTGACTTCGGTCCCGCTGAGAGGTCGGTCCTCGATACCTATAAATCTTGGGTGGTGTTAGAATTGAATTTTTCTTCGAGTGTTTAGCATGAAGTGGGGCAGCCTGCCCTGTTTTACCTGCTAATTCGAATTTAATGCCTGCTGCTCGACATGACAAACATTGCAAGTATCCTTCGTCCTGTCAGGTGAGTGGGGACAGGTGCGGCCAGAGTGCGGCTTGTTTGCGGTTCTTGTGAGTCCCAATCCCGTTGACAGTTTAATTGAATCTAAATCCCGACTCTGCCCGGACCAGAATGAGCAGAAAATATGTTTTTAATTTCATTGTTTGGTCTGAGGGCCACAAGACCTAAACAAGGAGATTTATGAGGCCGAAGAAGTGGATTGAGGAAATGTCCGCATATCCAGTCCTATGAAAATGCCCAACAAATGTGAAAGAGTTCAGGCTAAGCCCCCTTAGTAAATTCACCTCTTGCTTTGGATTAATTTTTCTAAATGGAGCTTAAAGCATTGCTCTGGAATATCGAGCCGTGTCTTAAATGATTTATTATCTGCCTGAACATAGGACTAAACAATTCCAACATTTGTGTGCTGTTCGTGACAGCGAAAACTTCGATAAAGTGACATTTACATGCAGCTCTCTCACTCCTTATCTAACATTTGTTGCGCAGTTTGCAGATAACTGCAAAAAAAGAAATAGAATAATATTTTGCGAAACATTTTCTACATTTTACATATAACAAATGTGTACAGGGCATACATATTTTTTTAGCCGAATTCTGCCCAGCAAATTTATTGACATTAAAATCGCATTTGTCTTGCGGCCTGTGAGAAATATGTCAAAAGTTTCGCAGTGGCTCAAATGTTTTCTCCCAACGAAATAAATCTAAATTTGGGGCCAAAAAAGAAATGAAGGAAACGCATGTGTGAAATCGGGGCGTAGAAGATTTATCGTTGACCCAGTACTATAAAACAGCTGAAACAATCAACTTGGTACCGAATAAAACTGCTTCCTCACTCGCAAATTGGTTAAGAAAAAGGGGAATGCATGATAACATTTTGTTATATAATTTTCAATTGTCTCATCAATCAATGTTTGCATTCTACACATTTTAGGCAGCATTTCCATTGAATCTGATCCAGCAAAATTGCATCTATTTTTCCACATGGTTTTCATTATAAATGCAAAATAATGAGCCTTCATACAATGTCAAAACTATCGATTTCCTGACACACACAAGTCCCACACCAGCCTGTAAGGAATCAAGCACTCAGCAAAACTGGAATTATTTATTTAAAAGTTTGGCGTTTTGTTTTCTTATATATTACATTATGATTTTTATATGTTTGTCCCGCACAAAAATAATTATGGCATCCTGAAATTGAGAAATCGCATTATTTAATATGTACTCCTCTCATTTTAGGTACTGATTTGTACAAAATTCTTAGTTTAAGTATTTTTTTCTCACTTTGATAACAAAAAAACTCACAAATGAATACACAAGTATTCACACCAAAATTGATAACAAATATTCTTGAATTGAAGTAGTTTTATCCTCAAATTGAGCACGACTGTAGTCAAGTTTGTAGAGATGGGGTGAGAAGGGAAGAGCGGCAAAGTCCGATCAAAGTAGGAATACATATTTTTTCATTTTGAGTCCAATTCTCTTTGTACGACAATCAACATTTTTAGGTTAAAGATCCTTGAATAAAATCAATTGTTTTCTTTTTATTTCTAGGCGAATACAAATTGAGCAAACGATAGGACAAACGATATTTTAGCTCCTAAGTTGTTTTTTACATACTCCGGCGATTATTTCCATGGCTTAAGTTTAGATATATTTATAGATATTTTTTTTTTTAGTGTCGCAAAACTGCCAACGTCAGTTGGAGGCTTCAGAGGCAGCTGAACAGAACCGAGCCGAACAGCATCTCCCCAGACAAGACCCGAGGCTGCATCCATCCCCAGAAGAAAGCCGATTGCACAATAGACTCTGTTGGGCATCGAGAGTGACAGACACCCGAGCAGACGAGGCGATGCACATCAAATTGGGTGGGATCCATATCCATTACCCCGGACTATTTATGAAGCCGCCAAGAGCGAAACTTTCGAGTCATAAATATGAGTCCGCTGTGGGAAAGTCAAGGAACTTGCCGAATAGTTTCTTCCTTGTTGCCAGCGGCAATTATTAAGAATTTATTGATTGCCCAATAATGGTCTGACGGGGTGTGGTTCCCGCTGACATGAGCTCCAGGTCCAGAAGACTCAACCGCTCCGCTGAAAAGCCGCTGGTCTGGGCCACCGAAAGGCTTTTAATCTGATTGCCGGCGCTGGTCACGAAGTTCGCCAAGAGGGAAAGGAAAGATTACTATTGAATAAAAAATATTTATGCACTTGAACGGCGTTAGATAGATAGATGGTCGCTGGCTGGCGGAAAAGCGAGGACCTGCAAGCAAGTGAAAAACTTTCCGGATTATAAATCAAAACTTTCAATTTTCTTTTAGCCTCTCGCTTCAGGGTTGTCGCTCGCTGCTTTGCTGACGGCAAACTTTTCTCCAGACACGGAAAAACTTTCCGGGAATATATAATAATAAAAAAAAGAAAGGGGAACAGGAAACGGGAGGAACGCCTAAAAGAGTAAGTGGGAACAATTGATTGATTGACTGACAGGTTTTTTGTCGGAGGCACAAAATGGCATTGAAAGTACAAATATGTTGCAACAAATGTAATTACAGTTTTGGATGCAGTTAAATATTTTATCTACTGCAAATATACAGTCAGGTGCAAATAATGAAGAATAATTTCGATTATCCAATATTCGCAGGATTATTAGGCAGAGTATTTTAGGCCATTTCCCGAATATCATTTTCAAATATGATTGTTAAGTGTATTTTGGTATGAATATTTATAGGTTAAAGCCTTTGACTTTTTTTTAGTATACCTACAAATATAAAATGTATATAAAGTAATGAAATAGGAATACCTATATAAAAACTTATTTACTTCATTTAAATAAATTAATTTTATTAATTTGGTTTAGTTCTAAGCTTTGTTTCTAGCTCATATATGAGTATATTCATTTGTAATATTTATTTACTTGAAAGTAGTAAAGCTATTTGTACTTTCTTCACTTCCCTGACCTAATTCCTGGCCAGCCTTTGGTCTTCTCAGTTTTTAACCTCAAGGCATTGCTGCTCATTTAAACGTATCCTTAGAATTTAGCCACAACCTTTGGCACAAACGAATACATAAACAGAAAGACAATGAAAATGTTTCATAAAATTACTTGTGCGAGCCTTTGAAGGTCCTGTTTTTGTTTGTGGTGCTGTGCTGTGCTGTGTGGTGCCCAAGATATCCCGGCATGCCATGGCCTTGGCTCGCTGGCGTAAAATGTAATCAAGAAAACATTTAAATGAATGGCAAATTCAAAATTGCATGCATATTTCATATGTGCAGCCACAAAATGCTCATGTAATTGCGCACAAGTTTCCCCAAAAGCGGATGACAAGGAGCTGGCCCCCAGAGAGGGCATGGATTTGGGGTGATTCGGGTTGCATAAATTCTGCAGTTGGCCGCACCGAAACTTTGGACGATGACAAAACGAGGAAAAGCTGCTCTCGAATGCCCAGGACAGCTCCGAGAATTTGCACATTGATTACTAGCCGGAAGTCATAATTAAACAACAACAACATCAAAGAAGGAAAACTTTCCATAAGCAAAATTAACACGTAATTTGTTTACCAAACACGTCGGCCGCCCAAGGAGAACTTGACCAGGAACCCAGGACCTTTGACTTGACTAATTGAAAATTCCAAGTGTAAGCTGATAATGTGACAAGGCAACCCAAGTTCCTGCATCTGAATCTGCCTTCTGACTTCCACACATATTAGTCCCACAAGTTGGTAGTGAAAGCCGTCGTCGAAAACACAGGGACATTTAAATCAGTGCTGTTGGTTTATCCTTTTTGCAGAACATAATAATTAATAATATGTAATATTATAAAGACTTTGGCACTTGGCGCTTAATATTTACTAATTAATATCACAAGACTTTGAAACTGGTATTAATGGTTACCTTTTGCAGGCTTTACACCGCTGAATGCTCGCTTAACAAAGGATGTTTCACTTATAAAATTATAATAAATAAATAGATTTAATTTAAAGTTAAGTGAATTAAATTTAATATTTTTTAACCACATTAACACATTTTTTATCTTTAAACTATAAGACAAAACCTACTAGACAAAACCAAACTTTTTTTGGCATTCCCTTGCAAAATGAGTTGTTAGCATCACTAATTTCTCAGGCAACCAACTCAACCACATGCAGAGCCTTACCCGGCGGTGGAAGTCGTTAAAAAGTAAAAATCAATTTATGAGTAAACGTTAAGTGAAAAAGTTTTGCCATTAAAAGGCAGCGTAGTAGTCGTAAAAGAGGTGGGCGAAACTTGACAGACCTCGGGACCAAGGTGTTGAGGAGATAAATCAATTTGCTTGTTGCACAGTTGCCAGTTGCCAGACCAACAAAAAGGTTTAATTAACGAACAAATGTCAGCTGGAGCGGGCGGGCCACACTTAAGCACAAATTCAGCCAACAGCAGAAGCCCAAGCAACTTTTGTCCGCAATTAGGGCTTGAATGAATGACAGTCTGAATGAATTACTAACTGACTGAATGACAAACCGAGCAGCTGAGGGGAAGTTGGAGGTGGAAAGTGTGTGTGGCCAAGGACTCGATTGTGTGCCAGCAGATTTCTTGTGCTCAATTTAAGCCCAAGATTTTACTTTAATTCATTAAGCCCTTGAGACAAAAAAAAGGGATATAAAACATGAATGCTCTTTTTTTTTGCCCATTAGAAATTGAAACTATTTACCAACTTTAAGTATTTTATTTCATTAAAATAGTTTTTTTTTTATGTAAGCTGCAGAATAAGAATACTATTTCTATAAATGCACCGATTTATGTTAGTTTCTTGTTTCTTATGTTAGTTTCTTTTGACATTAAGATAAATTGTTATTCGGATTAATTTAGTCGCCCAGAATCATTTTACTTTTTGCTATTTAAATATATCAAATTTGAATAATTCTGTTAAGTTAAATAAGAATCCAAGATCGTCACGGCCAGAAAACGAACAGGGCAAACATCTATGTAATCGTTGGTCCAACAAATTTCCTATAATGGCGACTATTGATTCAAAGTTCATCCCAAAAATAGTACTGGAAAAGAGCAAAAGGCATTTAGTTTGCGCACTTAAGTGTCGGAAAATTCCAACGAAATTGAAACCAAAAGCCAACAACTAACAAACCGAAAGCGAATAAATTGTCACTTGCCAGTTGCTTGAGTTGAATGTGCAAATATTAACATTCAAAACAAGCCAACAGTTGTAGGAAATATATATATATGTATTTGGACAGGAGTACCGCTCAGAAGCTCGTTGCTTGGCCGGCTTACAGCAGTGTCCCAGTGTCAAGAGTCTCAAGTTCCCAGCAGCTTCAATTCCCTCCAATGTTCGCACTTACTCAATCTTTGCACGGCAAAAAAATGGTTCCCTAAACAAGATGAAATAATCCCAGAAATTAAAAAAAAACATATTGGAATAAAATATACCTATATTTATGAGCAAAAGGTTTCAGCTAATAGAACACGGCTTAAATGTATATTAGCTTAAATTGTAGTTTAGAGTAGTTTATACTTGCCTCATATCTAAGGGGTATTAAATAAAATAAAAGTATTGAAATAAAGTAATGACATATTTTGGAAATCTTCGAAATTACTTGTATTAAGTAGAGTGAAATATTTTTCTGAATGTGCGCGTGCCTGCCGCTTGCAGTCCTCTTCAGAAATCAAAAGTTGAATCCGAATCCGAAAGCAGAGCAAACAATGAATGAGTGAGTGTTAGCAGTGCGAGTGCCATCGCCAGTCACCGCAGGATATCGCATAATATTTGAACTGAAATCTCGGCCGGGGCCAGGATGAACATTTAGCATTCGTGTTGACACGGGCCCGGGACTTCGCAGAGTCGAGTGTTAATCAAATTAGTTGCAGTACACGGAGCAGGTCAATGCAAATGCAAGTGCAAATGCAAATGCGAGTGCAAACAGCAAATAGCAAATGCATGTGAGCTGCTTACATAATGTCATATGCTAACTTGGCGGCGGCACACACACAGAAGCCTAATCCTCAACCCAGTTTAGGAGGCTACTCATTAGGACCAGGGCTCAAGTGCTTAAAACTTTGACCGGGGAAATGAATTTAAGGGTTAACTCATGTAATAAAGGCCGCCTCCGACCATGTCGCATTATACATATTTAATGGTTGTTTAAACTTATAATGTGTTAACCCTTTAACGCCCTCCGAGAGTCACTTATTTCTGGGTGCTTATTCAATCAAAAGAGCACACTTCCGGCTTAATATCACATGCGTGTGCGTATACCAAACTGAAAATGAAAATTCAGCAGAAATCTTTAAGAGCCAATTAGCCAAATGTATCCGTGCTCAAAGTTCGTATTTCGCATTGGAAATTAATTCAATTAACTCGATAATGAGTGTGACACAGAGAGTGTGTGCCTTCCAGAGCCGTTTTCAATTAACCCACGGCTGCCACTGCACATTTTGTGCAACTAAAGCAAAATTGCGAGAGAGATACGAAAGGATTATCACTTTTTGGGGGATTACTTTGTGTATGTTGGTAGTGAAATTGAGAATTTCATTTCAATTAGGCAAAATGCTTTCTCACTGCTCGTGGCTCGTTGCTCGTTAAGTAAATTTGCACTAACGAATATGCGCCGACATCCGAGCACATCCAGTTGCACCAAAATTATATAAAATTCAATGAATTATTTATTTAGCAGGTGGCAGGCTGCGCTGACTGAACAAACCAGCATATTCCAATTAACACGAAGCGACAAAAACAAATACCCGAGCAAACAGCCGAAAGAGTGGCATAAATTTAAATGGAAAAAATGTATATTTATGTCAAATTTAAGCCGATTAATGACCAACGGAAAGCGAAACGGCGCGGCCACCTATTAAAATCAATTAAAATACCAATGCCAATGCTAGCCAAAAGTGAGCCAGGGGGGGAATTAAATTTAAATGCATTTATCCCAGTTGGGGCAATAAATTTGTGAAATCAAAATGACAATTTGCCCGAAATTGTTGTCAGTCATTAAAAAAGTTCAATTATCATCTCAGGCAATCATTGCCTCCCTGCCCTGCTCCCAAACAAGGGCCGTAAACTCTTCAAATTACAAACTTTAAATTGAGTCATAAAACCGCACACACAAAAATGCTCGTAATATCGTTTAATTGAAGGCCCGTGTCCGGTGGCCGTATCCATCTTTCGCCAGTATTAATCCAGCACAAATGGAATGCGATTAAATTCAATGCTGGCAAATACATATTTAATTAAAAACTTCCTTTTATTTGCGTATAAATTAAACATATGTAAGCAAGGTGTGCGGGCTTCGCAATTGGTGCTGACTCTTGTTTACATCTCCATTCAGATTTTAATTGACTTGGCAAATAATAAAGGATATGCATTCTGTTTTTGTTTTGCAAGTCATTATAGATATGTATTTAATTGCAAATAAAACCTGCATTTGAGCTCGAAAAAATTAATTAAAATTAATCGGATGACTGTGACATTCGTTTGCAAATAAATGGTACAAGTAAGTATAGTTTTTGTATTAAACAATACTCAGGCGGCATTAAAATTACATTTACAAAATTCTCAAGTACATAATAAGAAAAGTGAATTTCCTAAATATGAAACTTGAATATACTTTTAGCTTTAAGAGTACAAATAACCATTTGTGGTTACCCTCAAAACCATCCAAGGAAGCTTCCGCAAAGCTTTAATAAAGAAAAACCATCTTTCCACACCCCATAAAGCTGGGAAGCGGAAAACTGAATAACCAAAGCCATAAACATTTGCCTAAATGGTCTGAGAGCATGGCAAATCGCGTCCACCGGCATCAAGTAAAAACTAAAAACCATGAAGTGGTACCAAATAAAATATTAGGCATTAATACTCACGCCCACCGAGGGTACACCCGGGGGTCAGGTCATGACCTGGCAATCCGCACCCTCGGCTCGATCCCAATCGCAATCCCAGAACCCAGCTGACTGGGCCGACCTTTTTGGCAAAGTGAGCAGCAATAAAAGTTTAAATAGAAGTGCCAACAAACCACAACAGCACTCATCACGCTCCAACGCCATCGTCAGCACCATCAGCAAATGGGGCAGGTGGCAAAGGAAGTGGGCGGGGCATGCGGGCAATTTTGGCCTGGCTAAAGCGAAAAAAAAAAAACAAAAAAATATAAAGTAAAACACCCAAAAAAGCACCAAAATCGAGGAAACCTCAAAGCAGACAAGCTAACAAGGATTAGTGAAAAATGTGCTCGAGGCAGCATTAGCCAAAATATATTTTCGGTTTGCTTTCGTTTGCCAAACGCAAAAGTTCTTTAATTGATAAGCCAAAAGCTGAAAAGTGATTGGAAACTTTAAAAGTGTATTTTCAGCTAGATTTGGGACCCTTAATTTGTATTTCAGCAAATATGCAAATTAATTTCTAATCCGACACTCGCTAATTTGTTTATAAATGCAATGGAACGAAAGTGTTGAATATTTTCAATAATCAGATTATAAATTGAAATGGTTTTTAGGGCGTAATGCAATATTGTAAATAAATCCAAAGGGATTTAAACAATGTATACTATCTATAATGAATTTTGGGTCGGAAATTGCACCAAAATTAAAGTTTTTACACTTTAAGTTTAAATATTTTACAGCTAATAGTTAGAAAGAAGATTCACAGTTTGTAAAATAACCTCTGCTAATCAGTTGCGAATGCTTCGTTCACTTTTTTTCAATACCTTCTTCCCATTAGCGCGGAAAAACTGTGATAATGCGATAAGAGAAAATTTTTTTGCTTTTTCCTGCATTTTCCGCCATTGTGCGGGGTTAAAGAGTAGAAGTAATAATACTCAAATAAAACATTTACAGGCGCAGACGACGAAAAACTGTAAATGACATGCCAAAGGGTGGAGTTGTGTTGGAAAATTGGGCGGAAAAGTAGGAGGCTGCGGTTGGACCACAAAAACAGAGCAGACTCGTTGCCATCGTCGTCTCCTGTCGTTTGTCGTTTGCTCGAGTCAAGTGGAGTTGAAGGAGCTGCAAGTGCACTTCATTTCGTGCCTTCCCCTCTCGGCACTTGAAGCCCCCTTCGAACCCCAGTCTCCGCAGCAGTTGCCTCATAAATTGAAACCGACAAAAAATACGCTTGTGTCAGGCACTTGGAAGGAAGACTGCCTACGGCGAATAGATAAAGGAAGAATCTATGGGTGGGAGGAAGGGGTATGGTAAAGCGATAATAGGGAAAGGAGGTACACTCACACAAAAAGGGACACAAAACTTAAAAAAAAACTCTCTCCATTATGAGAAATAGTTCGAGATTCTAGCTTTAGAAAATATTTAATGAGTCAGGTATTTCCTTCGTCAAATTAAAATGAAAAATATGAATAGCTAATAACGAGGGTGAAATTAAAACAGACATTTAGAATATTTACTTCAAAAAATTTTTTGTATTTTAACTATTGCGATTTTCTTAATGAATTAACTATTCAGGAAAGGTTCTTCGTCCTTGAATATTTTAGTCAATCAATCTTAATAATTATGTAATTAAAAAATATTACTTTTCTTAACAGAAGAAATTTCTTTGATATAATATAAGTGAATGGGGCTGGATATTAGCTGGATTATTATCTAACAACATTAAACTTTTATAATATAATTTTCACAACAGAAGGTAGCTTTCAGATTTTCTGAGTGCAGGGGGAGGCTGAATATTGGCGGACTGCAGGTGGTAGCAACATTTAGTTCACTTTACCTGCTTCCTTCCCCTTTTCCGGCGATCCCTCCATCCGACAAAACAACAAAACCGCAAATGCGACAAAAGCAGAATGCAATTCGCACTTGAAATTCTGTTGGCCAACAACAACAACAATAGCATCCTGACAGAGCGAGACAGAGCCATTGAGCATACTCCTGTGGTAAGAGAAACTAAAAAAAAAAAAAGAAGAAAAGTGTAGCTTTCCCAGCAAAAGTCCGCGTTTGCTTTCCCACTTTTCTTTTTCTCAGTAGTTTGCAGCTGAATTTTTTTTTCGGTGGCCCCCCAATTTGCTGCAGAAAATGAAAATTTAAATTTTTAACCAACGCCGAGCAGGCTGGCCAGAAAGTTTTGCTGCCACAGTTTTTGCTGCCATCGTCGCTGCAGCTGGGAAATTTCACACATTTCCCACAGCGCATTTTCGCAAACTGTTTTTTCTTCTGTTTTTATTGTTTTTTTTTTTAATTTTTTTGTTGTTGTCACCGAAGGAAGCGTTCAAGCTGTTCCGGGAGAGTGATGAATGAATGGAGACCTCGCAGTCGTTTTAATTTTACCATAATGAAAAGGAAAGCCGGGAAACGAATGAAGTGTGATTGAAGCACGAAAGCCGCCGCAGCTCATGCTGAATAGCGCTTCCTGGACCAGGACTTTTGTTTGGTTTTGCTTCGCTTTGCTTACGAGCTAACAACAATCATCAGCAGCAGCACGGCCCCCTAGGCCGAGGAATGCACATCCGACACCGTGTATCCTGGCCACTTTCCCCGCCCATTTTTCCGTCTTTCCCCGTTCTGTGTCAGCATGCAACAAATGCCTCGAGTGCATAACTGCCTGCCAGGCGGTGCACCGAGAAAAACGACTGAGAAAAGGCTCGCCCTTTTCATATTAAATAAGCTAGAAATTGAAACCATTAAAATGTACACACTATCCAGCACTAGCGGATTTTGTGCAGATAAATATTTAAATATAGCATACATTTATTCGCATAAAGAAAATATTATTTAAAAGAGACCTTCAATACAAATATTTTATTTAACAAATTAAATTAACTGAAAGTTTCCCACGGAAGAATTAGTGTATGGTTTACCTTTTCAATAAAATATCACACATATTCTATTAATATTTGTCCAAATAAAATAAGCATATGGAATCATTTTTTCCTGTGCACTCTCTGGCCTCTGATTCTTACCTCGACTCTGGCATAAATCATGGCTGGCATTTGCATGTTCCACAACCTCCTTCTGCATTCAGCTAATCTTCGTCCTGGCCAAGTGGGGAAGTGCATCCTTTGTATGCCTTTTGTTTGCTTTTCATGTACTTGCTCAATTAAAAAATTGCTTCAGTAAGGGGGCAATTCGGGTTTGCCATGTCGGGCAATTAATATGTTCGGTCGCCGGCAGAGAAAGCATTTTTAATTGCATTTTCACACGAAATGCCGCAATTTCGTTTGCTCGGGATTTTCACACCTATAAAAATGTAAATTTTTCCTTTCACCTGCAGTGAAAGGAAAACGTACCTTGTGACTCCCCAGATAATATTAATTGCCGCTGCATTTTTCCGACTATCTAAGCCGGCCCCCTTATTCGAAGTGAAATTTACGTGTTTCGGAATTTAGTTAAATGCAAACCAGAATTAGTAAGAGGTAACCTCAAGCACCTTTTGCCTTCGGCCTCAGCTGAACAGCAACTGTTTCTTTATTTGGTTAAATAGAGTGGAGTGCGCGCTTCGTTTAGCCGCTCAAAAAGCCGAAGTGGAAACTCTCTTTTCGAGGAGCAACGCAGGCGCTAACTTTAATTTCGAAAGCCGAGAGAATCTCTATAAAGAGAGTTGCAGAGAAAGAAAAACCGAGAGTAGAATTTATATGATTTGACAGAGTAACGAGACTCTAATGACACACCATATGTGCGTTAGAGAAACAGACTGCTGCCAAGTTTTATGATCTATTAGAAAATAACATTGGCCAGATGGCGGGCTAAGGTCAAGGATGCCGTTCTGCAATATTCTTTACAGAGTATGAAAATATTTCGGCCACGATAAGAATGCAATAAGGTTATTACAATAAGGCGAAAGTTCGAATTTCAGGACAATGTCTCTGAACCATTTCATTTACATATTTTGTAAATAAATATTATTGGAATCTAAACCTTTTTTTCATGGCCCAGCTCGTTCACTTTAATAATTTCACTTTTAAGTCATGGATTCCACAATTTAAGAATTTATATCCTCTCTTCCTATCTGAATTTACATTCCATCTCAGCCATGCGAAAAATGTTTTCATTAGAAAAATGAATCTCAACATTTGTTCGCAGCCAGCCCCGAAATAAATTTCGCAATATGGCAAGGAAAATATTTTTAATTTTACTGATTGTAGTTGCCTATAGCAGAAACTACACGTACAAAGGTAGACGCAAAAATTCTTATCAACAAACGTTGGAAAAATGTGTGCAATTAAAAACTCTCGGCACATAACAAAAAAAAAGTGGAAATACAGAAAAAAAATAAACAACCAGAAGGACCTAGAGCTAAAAAATGTAAAGTCAGCAAAACAAACGTAAGAGAAATTAAAAGAAGCCGAAAGCAGGTTCTGGGTATCATTGGATTTTAATTAACAGCAAAAAAAATGGGTTAGGGGCAGAAACCGAAAACAAAGCCAAAGGATCTTTGGCATTGGTAAAAAAAAGGATGCACATGCATATTATGTACCCTTTGCTGGTATTTTGCCTTTTCCCTGTGCTTTCCTGCAACTTTGACTCTTGGTGTGTAGTCAAAGATTTCTGGTTCTCACTGCTTGATTGCATTTTTGTGGAATTTCAATTACTTAACTTTCAAGCCAGTGTTAATCGAAAAAGGTATTTGTGTCTTGCCCTTTCCCGGCTTATGTAAATGCTACGGGAAGTGTTACGTTATAGCACTGTTATTAGTATTAGTATTAGTATTATTAAAGATGAACTTTTTCTTACAATAAAGTTAAAGTTATCGTTTAAAGGTACCCCCTTGTGAGTAAATCTTTAACGTACTTCGTGTTTAGCTGCTTTCACATAGACTTACTTGAGATCTATGGACGCTGGAAAGACTCACGAGACTATGAATCAAGGTCCCGGCATGCAATGCGTCGCATACATGGCCCACCCGCCAGTGGAGAATCTTTCCAGTCGCTGGTAACTCACGCACCGGGTCAATTTCATGCAACACAAACAGGAGCAGCAGGCCTGGAAAGAGGAAGGTTTCGAGGATTCAAGCGGTCCTGTATGGAGGACACG
Source organism: Drosophila tani (assembly GCA_008042535.1). Lineage (NCBI taxonomy): Eukaryota > Metazoa > Arthropoda > Insecta > Diptera > Drosophilidae > Drosophila > Drosophila tani. Next base: position 47,192 of record VNJO01003008.1, on the reverse strand, counting down.
TTCCCGGTTTTCCCCCGCCTTTACTTTGAGAGCCAGCCAAGCGGGCAGAGAGACGAACAGGTGCTCAGCTGTAACTAAACGTCCGTTTTAACATTGCCACCTGATGGTCCTGTTCCAGCTCCTACTCATGCTCCTACTCCTGCTCCTGCTCTTGCGGGAATGTGCGGATGCGACATGTGGCACATGTCAGTTGCTGGTCACGTCTCCTGCTGGGGCATAATTGATAGTTCAATCTGTTGCAGATCAAACGCTTGACAGCGGCCAACAGATCAAGCTGAAAAATTGTCCAAGACTCTGTGTGTTGCCAAAAAAAAAAAAATAGGAAGAGACCTTTCTTTGAGCTTATTGGAAGAGACCTTTGATTGAGCTTATCTGTAGCTCAGTAACGAGTTTAGTTACTTTTATGAAAATAGAATGGTGAAACAAGAGCTTGACTTTTAAAAAAATAGTATATTCATTCAATTAAAAAGCACATAAATTTGAATTTAGTTCTTGGATATAACCTGTATAGATTATTGTTTATTTTTATTAAACTAAGTTCTATAATATTTTTTTCAACTACAAAGCCCGCTGCTTTCTTCAAACTGATTGTGCTTTTGATTGGCAAATGTTAATTTATGCTTTAAAACAATGTTGACACTCAAGACGTTTAATTTGTTGAGAAACAGATATTTTCTTTAAAGTTCCATTGACAGATTTTCTGAGGAAAGACAGTCTTTTCACGAACTGCTCACAAATGTATACTATTATGTGCCCCATTTTGCCTTTATGCAGCTTCATATTTATCTTAATGCCTCTGGCCTTTCAAGCAGCACTTTATTTTTGCAAAGTTCGTGGGCTCCCGAGGGAGGTGGATAAAAAGGAAACTCGTCCAGACGCTGGAATAAAAACATCACTCTCAGCCAAATAGATTTTTATGCTTTTAAGTAATTTGCTGCACAAATTGAAAATTTCAGAGCAGCAGAAGCTTCTGCAGCAAGTGCAGCTGCATTTTTTCTTTAAGCTAAATCCCGGATTTTCCCGGCTCAAACTCAATACACTTCCGAGTATATTTACTTCCGTTTTTATTTTTTATACCACCTCTTTTGTTTGCAGCTCATGTTTTGTCGCTTAATTTTAACGGCTTGTTGCGCATTAAACTTCTAGCTCCATTTATGTTTATGTGCGCATTTTTATTTGTGTAATTTACGCGTCGAGTGCCGATCATAAATTGTGACACGAACTGCGGAGCGGGAAAGGTCACGTTGCCTCATTAAAGTCTCACCAGGAGCAGCAGACTCGAACAGGAGCAATAAGTGTAATAACAGAAGCAATAAGAGTCACAAGCACACACATACACATGTCTTTGGCAGGGAAAAATGATTCACCTTCGAAACGAAAGAATATAAAATCATAAATCACTTTCGCAGCTAGAAGTGACTGTAATATTTTGGTCCAGGAAATACATACAGATATGAGGAATATTAAGAAATCCCCAAAGAATATTATAGCAAACCCACAAGCCAACTTCAACCTTGTGCCGAAAGCCTAAGTTGCTATGGCTCTAAGCCCATTGATAGCTCTAAGTTTAACACTAATTTTTAGCTTTAGATAAATAAATAAATTCTCAAATTATCTCTTGAATGCTTTAGGCTTAATAAGTATACTCTTTGCTCTGGTCAACCTCTGGGGACTCTGTTTTTCTATGCAAGCAATTATAGTCATTACATCAATTGTGATTATCCAATCCATACGCAATTCCATATGCAGTGGATATAAAGATGAAACAAACAAACAAAACGATACCTTCCTTATACCGTTTATAGCTTAAAATAAATTGTGCCAATGCCCAAGAGCCCAGTAATTAATGTTAGGAAAAAATAAGTAAGTAACTAGTGACGATTGCACTTGCAAGCCCCAACATCACTTTTAAGGCTTTATTCGTCCCCTTTTTAAGTGTTCAATGATTTTAGACAGGTTCTTTGTTTCAATCCAGGTATCCGTTACACGCAAACCCTTTTCCGTAATTTGTCGCAAAAAGCAAGGAAGAGTGAAATCGTAGCCAAACCAGAAAAAAGATAATTTACCACTTAACACAGTCAATTCCCCCGTCAGGTAACAAGCCGATTGGAATTGTAAACCTGCCGTCAAAAGGATTGCTGGCGAAGCCCCTCAAGGGAGCGGAGGCACAGGACTCGTACAGGACTTTTAGCAACAGGCTAAAAGCAATTTCCCCTTGACAATGGGCACATCTACTCGTAATATCTTCTCACTTACAAGTTTTAGCCATTTATCGTCGTTTGATACTGCCTTTCTTGGCCCAAAGCTCAAACCCTCGGAAGCCCGTCTAATCAGATTTGGGGTTGGCCACATGAAAACAGAATTGCTCCGGAATTATCCACTGAGTGGTGGGAGCAGGGAGCCGGGAGCAGGCAGGACAAATACAACTGGGGGTAAACATAACAAGCACAAGGATATAAGTTGAGAATCGAAGAAAAAGAAAAGAAAACGAAAACGAAACTCACAACGACACAGAGGCAAGTTATGTATGTTAGTAGCAATGACAGTAACGACACAAAATGAACACAATTCGAGCAAATTGTTTGGCAATAATGTTAACTTAATGCGTTCCATTTGTCGCACTTCAATCGATAGACACGCGCTCTGCGGCTCCTTCGAGTGATTTGTAACGCTTTGATAGTCGCAGCCCCGCAGGACCGACAGGGATTTGTGATTGTGTTTTTGGGGATAATCATGGGGACGCCTGCCTCCCAAATGACGCAACAAGTCACGGGAGCATGAAATCCATTTAATTGAAGATAAGCCTTCGACTTTCAGCCAGGCCGATTAAGTGATTTTAAATGGGATTTTCTTATTAAATGCTCATAAATGAACTGTTGATTGGCTGGGTAATGCTGCTGCTGCCTAAAACTGAGTTCTCTTGCCAAGTCGGACAAAAAAAAATAATTTTACCCAGATTTGCCTAGAATTCCCTTTGTACTTGAGCCAGAGCCAAGTGTTGGCTATTGCCAAATAAAATGTCAGTAAGGGAATAGCAGCAAAGTTAGGCAACGTTTTGAAAAAGGAATGCATACAAAAAATAAATTACATTTGAAGCACAATAATATATAGAAAAATTAAAGTTATTAAATTAATGAACTAATTAACCTAATCGGTACATTTATTTTAAGTAAATTTAACCCATTTTATATGAAAATATTTCCATAAGGTTACATCTCGGCAAACAGCCAAAAGAGCCCATAAACGTACCATTTAGTGTTTGCATAATCTGTGCCAAGATTGCATTTTATAGCGAAAGTTTTTGGGGGCATAAACAACGCTTAAAACTAATTACAGGTACGAATTCCCAGACTAATTGCCAAACGAAGCCAACTTAATGGACGGATAGAATGGAAAGTTCCACACAACTCTCAACTGGCAGCGCGATATCCAGACATAACTAACAATTATCAAATTCTCAAAGTGGGTTGAAAGTCGAGACAAATCGCAACGCAAACATTTTCAAAGCACTCGACACATGTTGGTATATCAAAGTTCCCATTCCCATTACTTCGGGACGGGGTTAGTGTATGAAACTTTTGCTGGCGCATATTAATGTGCAATTCCATTCATTTATGTAAAATGTATTTTATGTTTCCCGCGAGATTCTCACTCCGTCCTCCATGGCCCCAACATTTAGACAGACAGGCAAAAGTTTTAGCCTTTTTGCTTTGTTTTCTGTTGTTGTTTGCGCCATATTAAATGGCATCTGGATATATATGGAGAAAAATTCATTGCGAAAATCGGCAACTTGCAATATTTACATTTGGGCAAAATTTCATAAAAAGCTTATGCAAAATATATACATACATACGATGGACCAACCGGAAAAATGGTTTAGTTAAAATGCATGAAAACATAATCAAATGTTATGGCCAGTTAGGGGAAAAACTCTACTGAACTCGACTGAAATGGACGGGGCGAAAATGCACCAAACTGGTAGTTCAGCTTTCGGTTTTGGGTTCACTGAACTGCAAACTTTTTGGGCAGGTTTCCTATAAATATTTTATTTAAAATTTTGAATTATTTGTATTTTGCAGTTTAATGGACCATAACTAATAGATGGTTTGTACGCTATATTAAATTATGCTTAAGAGTTATTTTATTTTTTTGCTTGTTAAATGGCAAATAGCAGCAAATATGAATATTTATTAATTAGCCATTTTATTTTGTATTCAGTATTCAGTTATTTACTCTTTCAACCAGTCAAAATAAATATCTTGATAATAACTAAGTCTAATCTAAAAGTTTTCCGATTTCGGTGGTAATGCTTCATGAAAAGGTTATCATGAAATAGCGTTCGATGTAATACTAATTATATTGCCTCAAATTGTAGGAAACATAAAATACTTGACTAATTATTTTGATAACTTTCAGGGACCTAAAAGTTTCACCTGTAACTCTCGTCACACACCTAAAGCAATCCATCCACTTAAGGAAAGCCCAGCAGCAACCCTCGAAAGCCTCACCCACCTCACTCTCGGTGAGATAACAGCATGTAAGCGTCGTCATAACACGATCCGGTCATATAAAAGCAAAATTCGCACAAATTTAACGCCTCCGACGCAGACGTTTAGGTTTTTATGATACACGGCCACGCCCCCTGGATCGCCCGTCCCGCCCAACCCACACCATCCGCGCAGCATTCATATTCATAAAAGGCAGCCAGCGACTCATCATTATTTGTCAGGGATGCGTGTAAACAAGTCAACAAAAAAAGAGCGAAAGACAAAAATCATGAGTCACGCATAAAATTTTATGAACTGAACGGGGCGAAGAGCGGAAAGTGGGGAGGTTGGGAAAAATAAGGATGAAGAAGGAAAATGCGACATTGCGTATACGCAGCGTGTGGTGTGGGTTTGTGGCTTAATTAAAAACCAGCGTGTGGTATTTGTATAATTTATACAGTGCGTTTCGTAGCTATAGAAGGAGTATCTTAAGCACGTACTTTAAAGACTTATAAATGAGTTTTGTATTTAAAAAAAAATTAACATGGCAAACAAAAATAATTCACCCAAAATGGTTTCAAATTTGTTTTAAATAATTTCAAAATAAATATAGTTTACAACTCAAAGAAGGTCTAAAATTAGCATACAATTCCAATATATATAATTAAATAGTTGACTTCCTAAAACGTAATTAATAATGTTAAATTTATAAAAAGATTGTTTTATGTTTACACTTTGTTAAATTTTCGTATGTATACTTTTTTCGCCTGCTTTATTTTTTCGCAGCGCACTTTGCAGATTCTATAATTACTATTTTAATTAAATAAGAGTTACTAAACGCGAATTGCCCGCAGGTGTCTTCTGTTGGTTTCAACAATCTCAGAGCTGTTTACGATTTTTTTTTATATTTCATCCTTCTTTGCATGCACAACAGTCCTTTGTCTGCGATTTTCTTTTTGGGACGTAAGCTTGAATAAGTCACAGAAGAAAGTGAGCGGAGAAAGCGAGAGTGAGGGCAAATTTAATTAAATTGATTTCCGCCTCCTGCCCCCGTGGCGCTATTTTAATTAAACCTTTTTCGATAGAGATTACCAAAGAGAAGAGAAAACGATTAAGCAGCAAGTGCATTTTCCTTTGAGGATTTTTGCCCTCTCCGTAGAAACATATATTTTCGCCCCTTAAAGATTTCCATTGCTCAAAGTTTTGCGAATTGTAAATGTTGTTATTACAAGCCAGCCCACAATTGGCCTTCTTTCTTGCTTCCCAACGAAGTTCAGCTCCAAGTCAAAGTTTTTCCCCCTTGCATGTGTACTCGACTCCGCTTGGGAGTCGTGTGTTTATTTAATATCTATAAAATAAATTAAACATTCATATTCCGTTTATTTACTTAGGCAAATTGAGTTTTCGCAGTTGACATGCTGAATACGCAGAAAAAAGGGGAGAAAATCCAGTGGCAAGCCTGAGGAAAACCGTAGGAAAAGCGCGAGTCATGGAGGCGAGACGCAAGCCAGGAGGCAGGTTGGGTAAAAAATTGAGTCAAAAGTTGAAGCTGTCTGTGTAAACAGGAAACGAGTGTCTGTTGCATGCAGAGAGTGACAAATGTCATGAAATATTCAAATTGGCAGAAGTGTTGCTCCGTCGCATGTCGAAGTCACTTTGAGTTTTTAGGCGAAAAGTTTCAGCACAACTTTAATAGGTACAGTCAAAATAAAAAAATACAATCCTCCCTCACTCAGTCACATATTTCATGGCCAACCTTAACAGCTCATAATTGGCAATTGAGTGCAATATAGAAAATCATAAATAAATAAATCACAGCCTTTGGGGGTCCATGCAGGGCATCCCGAAAATGTACATACTATAAATCACAAGCCTGTAAGCTATGGAAAATTTGCAAGTCGGGCCAAGGAACCGCAAACACTTCCCCCTCTGGCAAAACACACATGAAAAACGCTTCGTTTTCATTGTGTAAATATTTAAGCAAACAATAAAATTCGAAACAGGAACAGAAACGGCAGGAAGGGGCTTTAGGTAGTAGCAGGTGTCAAGTGTTGCGGCCAAAAGAAAAAGCAATGTCAGTTACACCCCAAAAACAACCATTCCCGTCTCTCTTTCCTTTTCGAAAATTTATGACAAACTGTGGCAGACACACACAAACACACACACCGGCACACAAACGTTTGATTCTGGCCATATGTTTAGAATAAAAAATAAGTAAGAAAGTTGCGAGTGACAAACTCGACTTTAAGATACTTACTACTTATAAGTTATAATGCATATTTTGAATTTATATTTTACTCAATAACAATAAAATTTATATTTAAATGGCAAGGAATTTAAGAACATCATTTAGAGCTTTATTTCAGATGTTCTAAAACACATTACTGAATAAAATTTTTATTAATTACTAGGTATAAAAATATGCAATTTAATGGAGTGATATTTAAAATGTATGGTTCTTTTAGAGTTGTAAAATCACTTTAAAATATGTATGCATTTTATTTATTTCTTATAATGACACATTTTTTCCATTATTATATAAATTATTATTATCTTATAAATTATATTCTTACATTTAAAAAAGTCAAATATTGAAGCTTACCACTTACCATAGTTTTCATTAAAAGCTTTTTAAGGAAACTCTTATTATAAATTAAGAACATTTGCAATCCATTATAGTTGCCCAAATCAGCATACCCTGGCATTCTCCGCGTCTTAAAAAAAAGCTCAAAAATTGCTTTGCGGAACTTTTTGGTACGTGCCACTTTGGATAGGCACGAAGCTGTTGCAGCTGCCTCGGACCGCCAGTGTTCGATGTGTTTTGTGTCTCTTTTCCCTATTTTTTTGGGTGCATGACATTAGTTGTGAGCACATAAAAAATAAATAAATTTTATACACGTCATTGGTTTTTATTACTGCAGCAATGGAGAAAGGGAAAAAAAAAATGATTTAGATCGGCTATGCCTTGTTCAGAATTGAGCTTGGAGGAACTGCCAAGGAAATTGTTAGGACTGAGGACTCTCCATTCAATCAAGCTGGGGCAACTGCAGGATTTTAATTAGAGAAACGAACGACTCCACCTTTAGCGGAAAAGTTTGCAACTCTTGGGCTCAACTTTCGTAATCGCCTGGCACACGACGCACTCAACTTTTGCGAATCAGTGCGCTACATATATGCATTCAGTCCCTTACATTTATATACACATTTTTGGCAACGAATTATTGACAATTGCAATTCAATTTCACACACAATTTGGCCAAAAAATGTCGTTTCGCCGGAAATGGCGTAAAAACTTTTCTGGATGCTGCAACTGAAGGAGCTGCAGCTGATAAGTTTTCACTTCGTGCTGTCGGAGAAGCTCGTGCCGCGCCGTGCCGCCCATGGAAATGTAATTCAATGCGACGCCCCCGAAAAAGGAGTAAATCAAGTCCTGTAAATATTTGTGCGTTTGTTTGCGTTGTGCTGTGTTAGTGGTGCCGCTGATTGAGTCGAGCCCGAGACTCGCTGCAGGATTCGGTTTTGGCTTGTCAATCCAAAAGAATGACTGACACACTTTGTCAGCTGTTGATAAATACATTATACTAGTTCTTGCCTAATGGAACAGGGTAAATCGAAGCGAAAAATTTGAATCAGTTAATGGAAAGCTAGCAAAAAGAAGCTTTCAAATAAGCAGGATTGAATTAAGTGTCTCGAATACAAAACAGAAATTTGCAGAAAACACTTAAGTTGTTAAAAACAAACATATAATGAGCTAATGATAAATGGAGGAACCTTCGCAAATAAAGCATTAATAATAATTTAAAAAATTGAAATGCATTTCTATAAAAAAAAAAATAATATGGGAAAGAATTCCAACTGTGCAAAAGAATACTTCTAGACCATCGATGACAAACCGCGTTTGGTTTGATTGACTTTTCTGAGCTCCGAGTCTGAAATTTGCTAGCCGACCCTATTTAAACAGTCCTTTGGTATCCCAAAATAAATATGGCAGCATTAGATGAATTCTTTTGCTTGAATATTTTTTAGAATAAAATATGTCCCTATATTCAGAACAGGATTACCGGTTGCAATAAATCAATCTGTCTCTCCCCATTTAGCATCCTGCAAAACATGCGCTCGTCTGATACCGAAATACCGAAAATACTTTCCTTTCGTATGCAAAACATTTTCGTCCATTCCCCGAGCATTTACTTAGAGGAAAGTTCTTTCACACCTTAACACCTTAATGGGAAATGCAGGTGCAAATCCCTCAATTCCCCTTTGCTCCGCAAAATCCTCATCCGAACCCAAGCCCGGGACTCTTTTTTTGGGCTAGCAATTTTTGTTGAACATGCTTGGAAAAAGTCAAATATGAAAACTGTCAGCAGTGTTGAGAATTTATGACTCTGTTAATACCAAAACACCCCACAACTCGTACTCGTAGCCCCAGAAACATTTACGCTCGCTCAAAAGTATGCTACAAATTACAAATTAATATGCAGGCCCCGAAAAAAGAAACGGAAAACTTCACCTACGAGAATGTTTCACTCACAACGGATTATCGGTAGCGGCTCAAGATTAACGAAAGAAAATTTACTGCGTGATTTTTACGGCACAGAGAAACTTTTGTGTGTGCGTGTGTGTGAGGAGAGTGTGAGTCCACATTTATCATTTTTGAAACGACATTTTTATTGTCGAGCTCGGCGGAATTTAAGGAATTTGTAATTTGAACTCTTTAACATTTGGAAAGATGTTGTGTTTATGTAACTGTTTATTTAATTATTGAAATCACGTAATAAAATCATGTTAAATAAATTAAATACAAACTAGACCCAAAATACTATATTTTTATATTTTTCTTGCGGAAAAGCCAACCAACATTTTACAAATATGTTCTTTTCAAAAGCTACCTTTGAAGATTAATTGCATTTTGTTGCCCCGAGGCAAAATTTTTAATTTTTTTCCACTCCCAATTTACCTTTCCTGAATAACAAAAGGATGCTGAGTTAAAAGGATCTGTGATTGATTAAAAAATATATTCCGTCATCCCCGAGACAGTTTACGTAACATTTGAAAAACAAACCCTTCTTCTATCTCTCAGCCATGGCGCTTGCCACTTGCAGTTAATTTAAGACTTTTCACATAATTTCCTCTCGCTATACAAACATGAAAGGCAAGCGGGAAAGGCGGCTGGGAGATGAGCAGTGGCAGGGAGAGGAATAGTGGCGGCATTGCAATCGCCTTAAGAACTTCGCTTAACAAATGTGCGAAACGTGACTTAAGCATGAATACAAAATTCCAAAGTGCATACAAAAGCACACATGAAAATCAACGGAACGGAGCGCGGCCACACACTTGGGGCCTCGGCAAAAACTTGCGAAATGCAAAAGGAGGGTGGAAAAGCGGATCGTAAAGAGGAATGGCTAAGGGATAAATGTAATCCCTGCTTGCAAATATATTTGCAGAAATTTATAATTTATTAAAAAACGTATAGCACCAGCCACGGGCCAGCAACAAGAACAAAGGCAGCTCCAGCTGCATTACACGCCACCACATGCTACTACCACTACCCATCCCGCATCCTGCATTCTGCATTCCGCCCCCCTACTCCTGAAGCCGCCCCCTCACCGCCTTGGGCACACACATGAGTAATATGCAAGCAGGGCAGCGCCGCTGAAGAGAGCATCAAAAATAGAAGGGGAACTGGTGCCGCTGCCGTCGAGATACTCCAATGGTCGCTCTGAAACTTTGGAATCAGAGTTATTTACCAATTCAAATGTAGCCTAGGCTTGTATAAAAATAAAGAGCTCTAAAATACTAGGTCTAGTGAGTACTGTTAATCTGATAAGCATTTAAGTATAGACTAATCTACTTTGTATCAAAGGATGATTCCTTTATTCAACTCTCTAAACAGGCGGTAAGGAAAAGCAGCTCAACAGTCCTTGCTGGACATTCCACTTGTTTTTTTACCAAGGACTCCTCAACAGGTATAGCCGTATTTCGGTGCCTTAGTGTTGGTGGCCAGTTGTCTGGTGCTTAATAAGCTGTCCTTTGTGAAAATAGGGGAAACGCGACGACCTTTGCCATGCTCCATTGTTTTCTGGCATACCGCGTATCCAACAAATTTCCTCCTATACTCTTAAAGAGAATATCATTCAGTATTCCTTCAAATCTTATAAACATCTTAATCATTTTTGAAAGATCTGTATATACATATGTAGGTTGATCAGATTAAAATAATTTTTTTTTTTATTTAAGGGAACTAACTACGGCTTATAAATATGCTCATGGGGATATGGTGTTTTGAATCAGAAGAGTATTTCAAGTTTCTGGCTGCAATTCCCCTCTTTTTATTTACTTTATTTTATTTTTTGTTTGAGGGAGCTTGCATTTTCGCCCAGGGGGACAGAAATGAAATGCACATTGATGAAGCTGCCGCTGATGAGGATGCTCACCCAAATGATGATGAACATAGCAGTAATGAAGATAATGATGAAGCTAAAAGCGAAGCGCACTTTCTTCTGACTCTCCTTCTTGGTGCCTTCCCTTTACTGGGGCTGTTCTGCATCTGCTTCTGCTTCTTTTAGCCTCGGGCTGCGTTCTGTTGCAGTGGAAAAAAACTTCAAAGCAACTCATTTCGGTCGTCTGGCATTTTCCGCTACATAACTGCAAACTGAGATTATTAATTTTGATGTCTCGACTTTCCATAATCGATGCTCCGTTGTTGCCCAGCGCACCCGTTCGGATTTCTTGTTGCTGAGAAAAATGCCTTTGAAAATACCAAGCCATCAGCCGGCGGCCAAGTTAGCAAGTCAAGAGGCTGCCGGTTTTAATCGCCTAACAGTTGTATTTTTTAATTGCACAATCACCGGGCACTTTTAATAAGAGTTTTATTGCAATGTGAACCTTTTCACATTTTTTTTTTTGTAACCCGGTGGTGTTGATATTTTTATCCCTGTACTGTACACCTACACCACTGAATGTTCGAGGGAAACAAGTTCATCAAAATGATAATTTAAATTGTAAATAAAACAAAAAGCAGGAGGAAAGAGAGATAAATAAGAGTGCAGTCAAAAACTACTTCAATAGAATAATATTATCTTTATTTTCTTAAATCATTGTTTCAAGAAACACTTTACGTATAAAAGAATTTGTCAGATTTTGTGGAGACAAAGTCATTAGCATCCGAGCCATCCAGACGAATCCACTCAGTAGTCAAATCCTTTTCATGGGTGCCAGAGCCAATCTGCTGTAAATATCTATCTTTCATTCGGACGATAGCAGAACTCAGAGAAGCCACATCACTACCATATGGAACAGACTGAGGCTGACGCTCCAAGTAAGCAAGAAAGGCAGAATATTTGCGTTTCCTACGGCCACTAAAAACTTTCTTGTTTATCAACATAGCTCCTCCCTTACTCAAAGATGGTACAGCAGGTTTATAGATATACTTGAAACCGATTGGTGAGAAATTTACGTGCTGGGCTTCCTTAGTCTGATATGCAGCATCAATCTCTTTCCTCGTACCCCAGTTAGCTTGGGTTGTTATTTGGCCCAAGACACCAAGATCCTCAGCAGCTGTTCCAAACATAGCGTGAAAGACAGCTTGGGCAACTTCGCCAGTTGTCCCGTTCGATAATTTCGTCCAGGTGAAGCCAGACAAATGTTTCATGTAAAGTCCATATCCTTTCACTCCGGAAAACTCAACTTTTGCATCACCGGCCTTTACAACAAACAAGAGTGGGAAAAATATCTGACTAGAGCTTCTGGATCCTATTATCAAGAGGAGGTCACCCAGAGTTCTAAGAAGACAACAGCATTGTTCAGGCCCTTTTGCATCCCTTAAACAATCAACAATGGCATCGCCCATAGGTAAGTCTTTCAGTGCTTCGCGCAAGGTCTTAGTCATCATGCCATGCATCCTTTTCTCGGCGGACAACATGATTGCAAGAGTTAGTGGCCCCAACGCTTTCTCTAGTCCAGAGCGACGCTTGTATGTTAATCCAGTTAGAAGGGGAAGATGTACATTGGTCAATCCAAACCGATTGATATCTCTCTCAATAAATTGCCCACCTGGCCCACGAAGTTTGAATTTGGCAGCCGATATACGACTCTCATTCCAAGACATTTTAAAAGCGGTCAAAACATCTACAAGAGTTCGCGCCAACTTGAAGTCCTACTTCACAGCTATCCCATTCTTTGAGCAATCTTCTTGAAAATCAAGTGCCAACTGCGAAACACTATGAGAATTGTTATTGTAACTGCATATGTGGTCACCGTGATCATTTCCTCTGGCAGCAGCATCAGGACACGACATCTTCCTCAGGTGCATAAAGATAGTTGACAAAAAGTCAGCGTAAATGTTACTCCTCTCCAGGTCGATTTCATTGTTCTTTGACTCATCTGCCTTGGTAATCCCCTCAAACTTGAGTATCAGAAAGTAAATCAAATGTCTAATATTTTCCAGTTGCTCATCAGTTGTTGCGAGATTGTTTCCAGCTTGGGATGTCGATGCCTCTTCAGATGATCTTGCTGGACTCATTTTGGCTAAAAAGAAATACAATATAATTTTATTTATTTAATTATATTCCTTGAATGTGGTACTTTAATTATTGATCATAAAAACACTTTGTGTACTTTATTTTAAGAACTTTTATTATTAAGGTCTATCGGAGTAATCGTTTCGAAGAGCCATAAGAAGAATTGCGCATTAGACCAATTGTAAAACGGGTCCCAATAATAAGACATTTACGCCGTAAGTTTTTGTAAGAAACTGATTTTATTTAAAACGATCTCCGAACGAAATATATATATATAGGAGATTGGATTTTAATTTTACTCTACGTATTTCACAGTCGACCTCACTCGAATGTAGCTTTTAGGTTAATGAATTTAAATAGTTGAGATAGTGACCAAAGAGTAATCAAAGAATAGTGTTTAACTCAATATGAAGAGCCCATGAAAATTTCATTTCTCAGTCTGTTAAATGAACTTGAGTAGTGCAAATTTTGCGAAAATTTGAGTCAGCAATTTTATTGTCCCCAATGCAATAAACTTTGACTAAGGGCAACAGGAAAGAAAATATACATGAATGGAAGCTAGCTTCGGTAAGCCGAAGTTTGTGTACCCTTGCAGTCTGCCATTGAATCATTACAAATCAACCCATTTTGGTAAAATTTTAAAAAATTATCGAAGTTTGTTAAGTTGTACCTACATAACCTACACATTTTACATGTAGAATTTTACATTTTCATATAAATCGACCGTTCTCTTATATGGCAGCTATATGATATAGTTGTCCGATATTAATGAAATTAAAACTGTAATTCTAAAAAACCTTAAAAAACCGATATTTCTCGAAATTTATAAAAATACGTTGAAAAACAGAGAAGTTTTTTTTTTACATTAATTTAGCCATCATATAGATATAGCAGATATACGATACAGTGGTGCGATTTCGGGCGTTTCGACATATATACTGCGTGCTAATAAAAAATAATACTATGCTGAAAATTTCTGCAATTTGTAGCTCAAAAACTGAGAGACTAGCCGACAGACGGACAGACAGGTAGACATGGCTAGATCGACTCGACTGATGATGCTGATCAAGAATATATATACTTTATGGTGTCGGAGATGCCTCCTTCACTGCGTTGCAAATATCATGGCAAAATTATAACACCCTCTGCAAGGGTATAAAAACATCGAAGTCCCCAAAAGTCTTCAAAAAATAAATATATACATATATGTATATGTATGTAAAAGCATATAAACATTCAAACACACATAAATGTCCGCGAGTGTGTGTCTGTGGCGATACTAGTGTGCGACTGGAAAATTTGAGAGCGTGTGAGTGTGCATGTGAAAATCTGAAGTCCATTATCGGGACGATAACAAAATGTTTAGTTTTCCTTCCAGCTTCCAACTTTTTTCGGTGCAAACTTTTCGGCAAGTGCATATAAATTGAATGTAACTTTGCACTATTCTATGCAAACACTCACACATTCACGGACAACCGCGGCGGATTTTTTATACTCTCGAAGTAATATTTGTTTTTAAAAATAGTTTAAAAGTTGTCTTACCTTATGCTGATGTAAGTGTTCACTTTATTTCACTATTTTGTTTGAGAATAACAAGTATTTTGAAGAAATTTTTTTAATGACTTCCGAAATGCGGATCTTCCCCTCTATATCCAAGCCAGAACCAAAGAGAATCTATAAGTTGCTCTATGCCAGAACTGACCGTTTTTTTATTTCCTATAAATACCTTTTCTTCCAGTGTGACCTTTATTTCGTATAAAATACATTAATTGATAGTGTGACCTCATCTTGCATGCATTTTTCGAGTATATACTAATATTAAAATATATCCCATCATAGCATTTATTGTTAAAGAAATGTGAACTTTCTTTAAGTTAGTTGAATTTTTAAATTTTAAAATTTTTTAAAATTAGTGTTCTTTTAAATTTAGGTCAATTAGAATGCCTAGTTATGTTTTCTAATTAATAATGATTAATAAATGGAATCTATTAAAAAATACATATAAGTAGATATGCAGTCTAAAATTTTGTTTCCTCTGTGCTTGTGCAAGTGGTCACATTTTTACAGATTAAGCTGTATACGAGTATAACAAGAAACGGTCAGTTGTGGCTTAAAAAAAAGGGGAAAGAACAGCATTTCAATAGAGTCAAAATAACTCTACTGAAATGCTGTTCTTCCCCTTTTTATATAAGCCAGAACTGACCGTTTCTTTATTTCCAATAAATACCTTACTTTCCTGTGTGACCTAATGTTGGTCTTTCAACAACTTATCGGTTACATTGCTGCCTTTGAAATGTCAAAAATCCTGAATTAGAATTTAAAGATTAATTTAAAGATTAATCTTTGAAATCTCTTTATTTATTATCAATCTCAAAAATATTTTAAGAAACCTATATTAATACTTTAAAGCGGCTCCATTGTGTGAAGGCTGCTCATAGCAGCCCGCTAACAGTTGCTGTTGATTAACCGTCCGTTACAATTGACTATATTTTCTTGGCTGTTTATTTATTTTTTAAGTAAAAAGTGGCATTCAAAAAAGTTTGCACTTAGAAGAAATTTTATATTTGAATGTTAAGCTTTCCCTCAAAGATTTAACATTTTAACGCATTAAAATGTACTGGGGACTGACTTAACATAAAATTATTTAAAATATTTGTTGTGAAAATTTGTTTTCCTTACAATTAACATTCTCTCCAAAAGAGTACATCTTTCTTACACTCAAAATATCGACAATATGATCATTTTTTCGGAAAGCAAGTCAAATGCAGTTCCATTTTTTTTTTTTTTTTTTTGTGGGGCTTGGCATTCTGCTTTGTCCTGGGCAAACTTTGCATATATTTCACCAACAAAGGAGGGAGTCCTTCTAGCCCTTCCTGCAGTCGCCTCTCCTTATGTCGATACTCTTGATATGCAAAAGATATGAAGGGACAGCTGTTTCCTGCTCCATTTGCTTGCCAAAAACTTTTACCAGACCCAAAATGCATTCGCAACGCATCTTCAACTTCAGTTGAAGCTAAAGCTAAGGGATGCGATGACTTCAATTGGGACTTTAAATGCGGAAAGGGGCAGCGGAGGAGCATTTAAAATTGAACAAGGTTCGCAAAGTTTCACACTTTCTTTATGGTTATTAGCATTTTTAACTTTTTCAACTATTTACGACAGCCGATCAGGTGACCAGGTGCATTCTTCGGAAAAATCGGAAATTTCCTCAGTAAAAGAAAAACTTCTCCGGAACTTGGAAATTTCCTTTTGTTTTTATCCGATTAGAAGTCAATGATAAGAAAATATTAAACGATTAGCAATATAATGAAACTTTTTGCTTCGTTTACAAAAATGAAACAATTTAATTAAAATATATATTGTTGTATAGTTATATTTATAGCCAAATATTCTCTTTTAAGGTTCGGGCTTCGTAAAAATTAAGCTCTGTATTTTTAAAATAGTTCCCACATTTTTTAATAAAGCTCTTTCAAAAATTAAAGTTAGTAGGTGTAGTAAGGAGTTGATAAAGTATAAGTTTGAAGAGTTTATTGTGTCAGGGACTTATTCGAACTCTTAATTCTTATTCAATAAAATCAGGTTTTTCGCTTAAGAGTTAGGACTTCCTAATCATTAGTTTCTTTCAGTGCGTAACACCTTTGGCGCTCAAACGTAATTTATTTAGTCTACTTCACGCTCATAATGCCGCACATCCCCGGCAAGGGGGAAAGGAGGCGGCGAGCATTCATGTCAGTCGCCAGGCTCAATCTCCATCTCCCCAAGCCCCATCCGCTCCAGGTTTTTCCAGCGCCCCCTCTCCATTTACTTGCAAGTGGCAAGTCGCTTGGAAAAATTATGTTGCACGTGATATGCTTCAGCAAATTCGCTACATGTAACGTGGCGTGGAAAATGGGGCGTGGGGATTTTCCTCCCTGCACTAAAGATGAGTTCCACTTGGAAATATAAATTGAAATCATCAACTGGCTTTGTGCGTTTTATCAACATTTTTACGTGCCGCGCTTCAAGTTAGCGTTAACGCTGCACTGACTCTGCCGCGCCCACTTTTCCGCACACTTGTCCCATCCCTCTGGCTTTTCTTTCAGCACACTCGGAATTATTGAGAAATATGTTCTGTCTTTCCAAATTTGAGGGTTGTATTTCTGATTATTGTCCTTTTTAATTTAATTGTCGTTCTTATTTCTAAGCATTAGGGAATACATTGAGGAACATTCTTTAAATGCATTACAAAAAATATTCTTGTCGTAATTGAACTTAACTAAATTTAATTGAATTGGATGATTGTTTATTATCATGCAAAAATTCATTTTTTTAAAAACTCTATAGTTTTTTAGTCTGTTGAAAATGTCTAAAATAAAAAATATCTTTTTGTGTTTTTAAGAACTAAGGTAGAATTTTATTCTTAGTGCAGTTGGATCAGATTTCCTTTGCTCTGTTTCTGTCTGCGACTGCCAACTGCAAATTAAGCAATTTTCCAAAGGACTTTTGGCTGCTTTTTGGTTTCGCCAGCTTAATGTCTGACTGAGTGCGCGGTTTATTAAGATAAACGATGATGAACGGTGGAGCCGGTCTGCGCCATCGTCCCTCCTCGATGTCTGGGGTTATGGTTATCCACCTGCAGCTCGGCTTGTTAATTGACTGTTCAGCTCTTCAGCGCTTTCCCTTTTCCCGACCTCCCACCTAGGGGATGAAACAACAGGCGAGGAAGGATGCCGGAGCGGGTGGGAATTAGGAGGTAAAACTGAAGCAGGAGCAGCTCATTCTATTAGCGCATTTGCATGCTTATCTCATTAACACGAAACACAAGAGTTCCGGCCAGATGTGAGACTTTTTTTTTTTGAATACTCTCACTGATGGCTAGATAATTGGCAATGAGCTTTAGATCTGAAAATGGAAGTGCGACATTTGAAAATAACCGAAATAGGTTTGATATATATTCTTTAAAAAAGTAATTTGTCTTAATGTCTACATCATTTACATTTTTAAAGTCTTCTGCTTCTTATTTTTTCTATTAATTAATATATTAGATGGAAGATTTGTGGTGAATTGTTTTTTGTTAAATTATTTTTGTCCAACAAAACGATTTTTCTTGTAATTATCCTTTCAGTTACTCAAGCCTTAACCTTCTAAACTCATTTATACAAATATCTGTACTCTACATAATTTGCTTGGAAGTATAGCGGGTGTGTGTACATGTTGTTCGTGTCCTGCATCCTGTGTCCTGGCATTGGCAACGGGTAGCTACTTGTCCGATGTGGAAGTTTTGCGCTTTTGTCGTGGTTTTCATTATCCCTTCCCGCTTGGCTTTTCGCCGCTCATAAGCCGCAGAGGAGCCCTTCCATTGTCCCCGTTTTAGCCCACCTCAAAGCGGACTGCAACTGACACATTTGCCAATATTGACTGTACACAGCGGAGCAACCAACAGCCATTCACAGCAGCCCCTCGCTTTATAGAATTTTCTGCTCGGCACCGTCCTGTCCTGCTCATTTCCGGTTCTTTCGGCCTATGCAAACAAAGCCTCCAACTCGAGTCGCTCTTTTTACCACTCATTAGTGACAATTTTCTTGTAGTTGACATTTGCCCCACCCTCCTCTCTCGCCCTTTGTGTGTGCCCGCCCCCACATTTTGCGGTTGCAGGACAAAGTTTTTGTATTTATACCACCATCTCGACCTCTGCTCCTTTAGCGGCATTTTAAAGTCAGACAGCAAGAAAAAAGTGAAAATTCTCTATTTTTTGTTGCATGTTAATGGCGACGGACAGGTGAGGTGACGGGAGAAAGGGACAAGGAAAAGGGAATAGCAGAGGCGGCCGGGTAGGATGTTAAATTTTTGATGGAAAACCAATTAATTGGAAAAATTAAAATCAAATATTTGCCAAAGCGCTTCAACAACACTTCACCGGAAACCACAGAAAATAGTAAAGAAAAAATATATATGAGCCCAACACGGTAAAAAATTACAAAGGCGGTTTAGGTTATGGGATAGAAACTTACACTTACAAGACTGTAATAGATTCATAACTAATAATAAAAATTAGTTTAATTTGAAATTTAGGAAAAACTTTAAAACTTGAAAGATAATCTCAAGTAAAAAAAAATTATTTACATATTTTATTCACCTTTTCTTAAATGAATTGATATTTTTAGTGAAATATTTCAGATATTTAAACGAAGGGTTAAAAAAAAATTAAAAATATACATAAATTAATTTAAGTGATTTGGAAACTTAAGTCGTAAGAAACTTTAGAGTAAAACCAAATAGGAAAAAGTATATAATTGGTGTCAAAATTAATTGGAGTAAAACTTTCCGTAAATTGTGTCTATTTAAATAAATGCAATAAGAGACTTAAACCATTTTTTTAAATGTATAACCCAAAACTCAACACTTCAATCTAAATAGTAATTTGTTCAGTGCACCAGAAAAAATATATCCGAGCTCGTTGCTCTCTTTACCGACGTCAGATCTAAGCGTCGTCCTTCATTTATCCTTTCTAGAGAGCGAGCGCAGTAGGAGTGGAGGGGTGGAACTCTCAATCAGCGCATGTTGGCGCCCACAAACTCACGTGCAAACACTTTACGACAGGGACTTTGGCCAGGAGCAGGAGAAATTAAGCTCGAGTAGGAGCAGAACATCCAGAACTCATCCACATCCACATCCACATTCTCATCGAGGGGGATGCTGCTCTCGTTTTGAAGTGCAATTTTGCACAGCCACAGATTTTCCCTTTGCCCCTTCCACCTCACAGCGTCTCCCCGAGTGTGCGGTAATTAATGCAATGAGAGCTGTTCGGGGGATGCGGCGGAAAAGTTACGCAAGGTGTGTGCTACCGTCGTAGGAAAGGATCTCAGGCCAAGTCTGAGGTATTGACCAGGTTACGCCGGCAAGGAGGGCAGGATAATTGCGTACTTAAAGCTTACGCAAGGAGGGACTTAAAGCTCAAGGAGATAGGCATTGGAAGCAGACAGCGTAATTAATAAGAACAGTTAATTATGAGAAATGCATTAGGCATAATCGACAAGAAACTCGATATAATTTCTTGATTCAGAACTCATTGGTCTTAAATTACTTATCTTTGTATTAAGCTTTTGCCATTTATCAAAGATAAGTGTAGGTCTTATTTGTCTTAAGTTCTCAAAACTCATTCAGCTCCTTGGAAAATAAAACCGCTATAGATCTTTTCTTGTCTCCATCATAAATCCTGTCCTGTCCTTTAAGGGTCATTAACAAAGTGCAAGGTTCAATGCGCTCCATAAACAGTTCGCAACCCAGTTGACTCACGTCAGTTTTACTTAAAGAAACCGGAAGAAACCCGTCAGGGAAACAGAAAAATCTTTAAGCTTCCTCGCCTCTGCTAGATGATATAAACAAACACACAATTTGCGCCACTTAGCAGCAAATGGACGAGGCTATTAATAATTCCATTTTTTCGTAAGGTCAACCGCAAAAAATACAAGGGGCGGTTGGGAAGAAGGAAAAACAAAGCCGAAAACCGCCCAGATAATAAGGAAATATGACTTGGGGTGGACCGCAAGATGTTTGTGGGGGGAAATGGCAATGGCAAATGGCGACCGCAAAGTGAGGGTGGGCTGGGTGGTTGCAGAACCCGTGTGCATGGGTTTTCCCAGAGACAAACACAAGGAAGCGTGGCGAGACAGGCTTGTAGAACAAGCCAACAACGAGAACAACACTACACAAAACAATAAATTGAGAGAAGAGACCGCCGGGGAGAAGGAACTCATAAACAATGTAATAATAAGGCCAACATTGTGTGAGAACTTGGCTTCGACTTAAGCGCCAGAAAGTGGCTCCCCCTCCGCTCCAATAAATCTTGCTTAAAGCTCGGGGATCTCTCTAATTGCTGGCCATTAGAAAAATGTTAATTGTCATTAGACGGAGACACTCACACTTCACAAAAATCCCTAGGCTTGGCTTGAGTTTAGAAAAGTAATTCTACAAAGGACGCTAAAAGCCTTTAAATTAAATCAAAATGCTTTCTGAAATAGAAAAATATATTCGCACCTTTAGAAGTTGTTCCTTAATTCAATTATTAAATAGTTTATGTTATTCCTTTTTAGATAATTTGCGAGAAATATCATTTTTCAGTGCAGTCATTTTCCAAGGATATCCATAAGTAGGTTAGACAAAAAAACCAGCGAACGAAAATAAACCGAATCGGAAGTAAGCGGGATATTGATGAAGCGTGTAATAAAATTAACACCCAGCGCTGTCTCTTTTCAGTCTATTTAGACAACTTCCAATTCCATCGGAACAATTCAAATTCAATTAAGTTGGTCGGAATTATTTTTCCATTTTCATTTTACACCATTTTTTCACTTACTCGCTCACCGTGACAGGATAATAAGCTGGATCAACTGCCATGAACATTTTTAATTAAATTCAATATCCCAGATCTTTGTCATTGCGCTTTTTATTTGTCTTTCTATGCTGACAAGCGGAAAATGGAAGATGAAAATATGACTGCAAATAATTGCATAGGTTCTCCTATCGGTAATGAAAAAAGATTAAATGAGAAGTTCCTGGAGAATAAGAGGATTCATAAATTAAAATTGTTGGAGATAATTGCCTTGATTTCATACTATTGGTGTTTATGAGTTTAATTAAATAATGGGTTATTAAATGTATTAAGATACTGCATGGGGTTCATACTTAGTTCATAGGACTGTTTAAATAAAGCTAATAAAGTTACTTCACTTTTAGACCACATTTAAGATAAGCACAGAATTGTCAATTGAATTGTTTGACTTTAAAATGTTTTACGCCTAAACAAGAAAGAAAGCCAACTTTGGCAAACCAAAGTTTATATACCCATGCAGATTTATTTATGAAATTTAAAATTTATAGATAAATTTATATTAAAGGATCATACTAAATACAATGAATACATCAACTACATAGTTTTAGTCGGATACCTTTAAAAACAAAGAAAAATTGGCTTATTCGGCCCACTGGTTCCAATGGCAATCAATCAATTAATTGTTCGCCTTACTGGATTTCCTAGGAAACTCTGTATTTATACACATATTTAAATATAAATATAAATTCTATTTCACTAAGCGACGAGCAGCATATACCCATTTGCTTCGCTATCGATTTAAGCGATGCCATCACCTTGGGCACTTTAACACTTCAACTGATCAATCGAAAGGATAGGGCTCACAACCCTAAGCCCTTTGGCAGGACCCTATCGTTTATCACTGAACGACTCGATGGACTCACAATTCACGTCGCTCCAAGGTGAGATGGGTTTGCTTGGACGGGTATAAAATAGTTGGCGTGGCCATAATTGCTAAGCGTCTGCAAAGTTGCCCTTGGTGTATTATGGGCCACAACAAGTTGGGCTGCACTTTTGGTTCGTGCACTTGCCAAAGGCCAAAAAGTCAGGAGCACTGTGTTGGTCTACCACAAAAACAAAGCCTGGCCAAAAACACGGCAAAAACACGGGGCAAAATTCAACTAAAATAGAAGCGTTAAAATATTGCCAACATTTCCGCGCTCTTAAAAGGCGAACAAAAAAAAACGCAATGGAAACAAGGATGGGAGTAAAAGTTAGAGCACGGCCGCCTTTGGACCAAGAGCAGCTGATCCTGGTCCAAAGCTTTTACATTGGTGACTTGGAGCGGAAATTATGTAAATTTAAGTGTTGGCCGCTGCTCCAAGCGCCTCGCCCCATTTTGCCCCGTTTTTGAGCAATGAAAACATGAAAGCAAAACTCCACAGAGGGCCAAAAAACAAACAAAAAAAATCCGCCGAGGAGATGCCAACAAATAACCAATAAAAAGCAACAAGCAACGAGCGAACCAGCGGTGGGGGCGAAAAGAAAACAGCATAAAGTTGAGCTTGGCAAAATTTCCCACATTTGGTTGGGAGTTCAGGCTTTTCCTTGTTTTTCCACGGGGTGAACAGGGAACAGGGGGCGGCTCGGCAACAAAGTTTCCGTAATTGTTTTTGCATTTTGCGGCGCACACATTCGGGAGGGTGCCCAAATGTGTCCTTTGGTGTATTAAAAAGTTTTCCTTTTTTTTAGAGAGAGAGCACGAGGCGCTGGCCAAACATTCGCCGCTGCTGGGTCGTGGTCCATTGCCCATTAACATTTTATATGCAATTATGATTATTTTACCATTGTGCATTTGTGGTAATCTTTGGGGAGCAAACGTTGAAACGTTGAAAGTTGAGTTGGGCCCGGCCATCGGCGAATTTAATGGGCGTCAGACGGCCCAGACTGGACCAAAGGGGGCTAATGGCACCGAGGGAGTTGGCCAAGGATATACAGAGGAGTCCGAGAGTCCGATCGATAAATGTTTGAGTGGGCACACGCACAAGCCCCCGCATCGTAGCCACATGTTGCAGAGAATGTTAATTGAAACGGTGAGAATTTAATTTCATTGCGCAGTGATTAAAATCGGTGCGTATATCAATTGCTTCCTTGGTGATGCATTTCGGAAAATTTTTTGTTTTGCGAGATTAAATTTATGATTAATCAAACTCGGCTTTGTGTCAAAAAGGCAAAGGATATGTACTCTTTATTGGGAATAATTTTAATTCCATTTTATAAAGATTTGTTAGGGAAAGGAATTTTACTTTATAGAAGAATATAACTTAGATAATAACTTAGGAAAATCGAGGATGCGTATATCCCTTACACAGAGTTATTAAACGCATTCGATTTGTTGGTAATTATTCTGAAGGAGCAATGTCATCACCTGTGCATTTTCCGCCGATATTTCCTTTCCCTTGAGTATGCATATGGTACATAGGGGCCCTATGAAGCCTGTTCTGTACCTGTGCCTGCAACCTACCTGACTGACTGCTACCAGCAGCCATTCTGTGGTCATTAGCCCAAACCAAACTTGACTTCTACTCTGGTCTGAGATTTTCTGCAGAATTTGCAAAAAAAAAAGAGAGACACAACAAGAAGCGGCAGAGATGAGAAGAGAATATAAAGGGGGTAAAATGTATCCACAAAATGCGACGGCGACACAAATCTTCTTTATTGCTTGCTACGTTTTGCATGCACAGCCTGTCCCAGCTACACAGAAAATAATAATTTTGCTTTTAATGTATATATATATATATGAGGATTCATAGATATACATACATACATGAATAAATATTGCAAAAATTAAATTCCAGTTTTATTCAAAACTTAATACACCCACAAATAATACTCTGAAGTTTAATTTAATTTAAAATATGTAGTATATAAAATATTTACATTTATAAATATATAAATTGCGCAAGTTTTTCATATAAATTTAGTTTTTTGAATATTTTATTTTGGGTGTGTTTTCTCTCCTGTTGTGTGTGTCTGAGTGCGGACTTTGACAAGAGGACATTAGGCTGGGTCCTGGACAAACAACTAATGGCCTTTCGAGGGCATTTTCCCTGGTCACAGGTGCTCGGGCTTACCATCGGCCAGGTTGTTTTAAATTAAAAATCTATACGAACACAAACACACAACGAGTGCAGGCCAACATGCTAAATATTCTTTACATGCTTGTGCTGAATTTTTGTGATTTATGCTTTCGGTTCCATTCAATAATTTTATTGGTTTTGTGCGAGTTTTGCGGCTTCTACTGCTGCTGTTGCTGCTGCTTCTCCTCAAATATTGCGCATACGCCGCATTGCCCGATCCACTGCTCAGTGTCCACATGAGCGGACAGCCCGCCCCCTAATGTTGACTTGATTATCAACACTCGCTGCACATCTCCCATCTGATGCTTCACGTCGCAGCATGTTGCAGCTGGCATTTGACAGTTGATGATGTTGCACATTTCCCAATGGTCGGTGGTCGGTGAGTTTTTGGCTGCGCTTGGTTCAAATCTTGTCAGTTGTTGCCATGACCAGACTAATTATGCGCAGCTGTCTGCGGTGCTCACGAATTAGGAGTAACTGATATGTAATTACACTGGCAAACAATACGAAACGAAATAAGAATGTGTGAAAAATTACAAGAGATCTTTATTTCCTTTGCGGTTAGTTTGAGATTTCTTAAATATCTAGATCACACAAAAATTAATTCTTCGATGCTTTTCAAAACACAATTTTATTATAGTTTCATATTTATTTCTATTCGAATAGTTTGCATTTATAAAATTGATCTTTAAATCAATAGCCCGAGTAATATTACGGCATAAACTCTTGGTACGAATTCGAATTGAGAGTGCCTTGCTCACACGTGTCCTTGGGAGTCTCTCCATGCACTTATGATAACTTTTAAGTATTTTTTGGGGGCCCTTTCAAGGAGTCGGAGAAGGCTCCGTGCAGCACTTACCTTATCAGAGGGCACAGGCTGGTAGCTTGCCGATGGGAGCTCGGAGCTGGATGCGCCACTATCAGGTAGTGGAGCAACTCTGTGCAGCCAAGTGGTAAAAAGTATTCACATTAATTCAAGCAAAAATAAATTATAAAGGCAAAGGGCCTGCCTCCAGCCCCCTTTTACCCCGCTCGCCCATTGTCGGCGACTTTTCGCTGCGTTGTGCATTTTATGACGTTTAATGTGTTTCTGCTGTCAGCGGCAGAAGTTGCTGTTGCAGTCGCTGCCAGCGTCGACGTAGATGCAACTTTTTTTTTTGTGTTGCCGCGTTGAGTGCATTTTGTTGATTTATAATAAAATAATGTAAAAATATTACACAATAATGAATGCGCGCGGCGCCCTTCTCTTCTCTGCTCTCCACTCTCTCCTGCTGTGCCCTTCTTTTTTGGGATGAAATATGAAACAAGGAATTGCTCGAGGTGGAAAAAAGTTTCAGCCAAGAATATGAAATATGCGAAAAATAAAACTTTTAACTAAAATTATATATGTATGCTGCCCATACATATATCCACTTACATATGCTGGTGGTGGTAGCTACGTGTTTGTATTCTGTCGTGCTGTTTGCGTTTACTTTTTGGTCATATTTCTTACGCGGAATACTACGCCGAATAGCAACACCTGTGAATGCACTTTCAAAAGGGATTTGCATTTAAAGCGCTCAAAAAACGTATAGATAATATTTACAAATATCTTTAGTAGATTATATAGGCTTAATGTTCAATGCCTCTTCATTTTAAATTTTAATCTAAGTTTTCGGAAAAATTTGAAATATTCGTAAAAATTTGAACTAATAAAAATAATATTTTATATGAAAATTCAGCATTCGTCACGCTATTGATAAGCTTTGAGTCCCTAAACCTTTTCGTATAGAGTACTGGGGCAACTTTGCCCACAAGGACCCCTCACTTTCCGCACTCAAAGTCAAAACATACAGCTCACATTTTGATGCGCTTCGAGATCGTGGCGTCCTTGCAACTTTATCGCACCAGAAATTGCATCATATTTCACAGACCTCAGCGTGACAACAATATATATATATATACATAAACATGTAAATGTGCCATATATACAGCGCAGAAGTTCGAGAGAGGTAACTTTACTCACCTGGCACCGTGAGGGGGCAACTAAGACGTCTGTCAGCGCGAAAAGGGGAGCGAACGAGCAAGGGAAAAAAGTTGTCAAAACTTTCGCGCCACACGGCGTATGAGTAATGCCAGACAAAAGTCAGGAATGGGATGCTTTAAGGACCGCTCAATTTATTAAATTAATGAAACCAACGCCAACATCATCGTTTGATTATAATTTATAAGGATGCCCGCTCAGAGCGCAATCTTTGGCATAATTTTGAAAATCCTGAGATAAACTTTGAGCATGCACATAATTAATGAAAGACCAAATGTCGTCTTCAGCAGCGTGTGCAAAAGGAGCATCCTGGGCGAGTCCAGTTACAGATGCATCGGAGGCAGGAGCACAGCAGCAGGCAGAGGCATGCAAAAGAGAGTAAACAAAGTGTAATTAAAAACTACTTAGCGAAGCTTCCCTGGCATGTCCTCCTCTCAGCCAGCCCACCTGGAGAGTCAGACTCACCTGCGATAAATAGTTTTGCGCTGCTGTAATTTATTATCGTTAGCGCTATCCTTGAAGAAGTAGCGCCTGATGCCGCTGAGGTATGAGCGGAAATATTCACTCCAATTAATCGTCGCAATGTTGAACTGCAGCACTGAGCGCTCCTCCCTCGGCAGCAGCTCGTCCAATTCGTCAATGTTGCGATGGGCGAACTGCCACTCCTTCAGTCCGAACCAAGCCATCATGTCGATTATGCGAGAGATTTTCTTGTACGCCTTCACATAGCTGCACAGTGGAGAAAAATACATTAGATACAACAATTCAAAATAAAACAAAGAACTTAATAAAAAATTAAATATAAAACTAAAATAACCTAATCCTTTCTAGCTTTGTCAACTTCGGTTTAGGCTTGGCAAAATTATATAAATCTTTTAAATCTTGTTGAAATTAAACCCAACTGAGAGTTTTTAAATTTAAAATGCATAAATAACTGATTTTCTCCCCATGCAAAACGGAGGAAGATATGTGCAAAGGGTTCAGAGGATGCAGAGATTGTTGTCGATGTGTTTGCTAATTGGTTGGAGCTGGTGTGTTGTGTAGCCTAGGTTGGGTTCGCCTTCATAAATAAATGGCAAAATGCTGAGGCTAATGCGCTCTAATTGCAATTTGTTAAATATTACGTATACGCTTGGAACTAAGAAGCTTGCCGAGGGGGTTGTCGCTGTGCTCATTTAAAAAATAACGAATCCTTATTACACTTCCTCTTTTTTGGTTGGTATTAAGATGTTATCATAAAACGATATAATGTGTTTCTTTTGAATCTCCCTATTTAAGAAGATTTATAGGAGTTATTATTATTTAAAAACCCAAGCTTGGGTCTGTCAAAAAGTTTATTAATAATATTAAGTTTATTAATAATAATCGAATATCATGATGATCAACTCACATACACAATACAAGATATTTAATAACAACTTCAGCAAAACAGTATCTTAATATCTATTATTAAAGATTTTTAAAGCAAGAACTTTGACTTTCATAAAATTTTCCAATAAATTTCTTTAGGACATCCTTATTTTTTAAGTTTTATTCTTTATAAATAAATGGAACACAAATTTAGATAATATTTAA
This sequence comes from Drosophila tani, assembly GCA_008042535.1. Taxonomy (NCBI): domain Eukaryota; kingdom Metazoa; phylum Arthropoda; class Insecta; order Diptera; family Drosophilidae; genus Drosophila; species Drosophila tani. The sequence goes on along the minus strand of VNJO01003008.1, from coordinate 19,158 downwards.
CGAAAACGAGATCCCCATTTATCCGCAACAAACTCGATGGGTAAAAACAAATGCCCGATGGACACCCTTAACAGGTCATTCAATTGCCTTTCCATGTACCATTTAAAATCCATTCAATGTAGCCAGGACCCCCGAAAACCACCACACCCTGCCACTTTTGCCACCTTGGAGAACATATTCTCGATGGGCGGCTGTGGTGGAGGGCGGGGCGTGGCATGGCATTTGTGAGACCAGCTGAATCGATGGGTGAGTGTGTCCGTGTGGCTCTACTTACATGCGCTTTTGTCCGGTGACCATGGCAATTAAATCTAAAATATAAGCTGGGATATTGTGCAAGAAAAATGCAATTGCACAATGCAGAGGCTTGGATGGTATTATAACGTACGAGAAGCACCTGTGACAATAATGCGGTCGATCGAAGGATATATACAGGATACACGTGGGTGTGTGTGTGTGTGTCGAGGGTCGAGGATTCAGCGATTCCGTGTGGCATTTGGGTTCGATTTGGTTTAGTTGTCGGCAATCCCAGTTCGTTTTGTGTTTTCAGTTTGCGGACATCGTTCGAACCGGGTTTCAGTTCGGTTTTTATATTTTTTTGTTCCGAATTTCGTTCAGGTTTCGTTGTTTCAAGGTATTAGCAGAGCATAGATAAATTTTCCATTCGCAAGAGTTCGGCAATATTTAAGCATTGGATTAGACATGCATACAATACGGCAAACGGTTCCCGTTGGTTTATGTTTTCGTTTTTGGGGTAAAAATTCAATAAAGAATATTTATTTTAAAAATCGTATAGATATGATTGCGATTCGGTGTGTGCGATAAACTCACCAAAGCGCCTTGTCGAACGGTTCGTGGAATCCTTTGCGCGACAGATGCATATACTCGCCCCAGGTTATATTGTTCACGTCGGACACGTAATTGTATACGGGTAGCTCCGATTTTCCAACCTCTTGACTTTCACGGAGCATAAATCTGTGCACAATATTAAGAGAATTTATCCTAGTTTTTTATAGAATAACACATATAGTTTGGTTGTGCCAGAAGTTAAGATGTTTTTGTCCCTTTTAAATTCTACTCTTAATTTTGACCCTTTTGAAAAAAATGTATTTATTATACAAAGTTTATAAAGTTTGAGTGCCTATGAAAAAAATGTATTTATTGTATAAAGTTTATATACATATTATAAACTATGAAAAGTCTTTAAGTAAAAACTAAAAGATTGATTATTGTACTGTCTTTTATTTTTTTGTAATTTAAGAAGTTCCCTTTTTTTAGCTATTCAAGTTTTAAATTTTTTGTATCTCTGTGTATAAGTACTACATACTATAAGAAACAGCAAATTTAAATATTCAGGAAAGTATTGTATATATTGTATATATTTTATATACAATATCCGCATTATCCGTAAAACCTTAAACTCATAGCCCAGCGAATTTAATCCCATACCTCCCTCAGTCCCACGGACACTATCTAAGGTAACCTTTGGTCCGTCTTAATTTCTCCGCTCTCGTATTTACAAATTTCCACCTTCTTTCTACTGCAAACAAAAACCGAATCAGCTTGCGGCGTGCAACTCTTTTGCAACTTTTACACATCCTCGGGCGCCGCTTCAGCTGGAAGGATCCCCGTGAGTTTGTGCTGTGTGTGCTTGCAAGGACTAACCTTCGGGATATATCCCAGGCGGTTGCTATCATGGCATTCACCACATAATCGGCGGGCACCATATTCGCCTTGCAGCTGGCCGTGCCGTAAATGCAACGGACGAGTCCCCGGGCAGACCAAGTGCATAAACCTGATGGCCCGTACAAATTATCAGTCCAGCCGGGAAATGGATCCTTGTACGTTGACATTACTGCGAATAAATAAGAATTAATGGCTGCTTTGTTCGCTCGGCCATTGCCGCAGAATCGCAGACCAAGGCAGGGAGCGACCGAGACCGAGAGAGTTTCCTTCTTGTTGATTTTAGCCAACGTCAAAGCGATAATGGTAGCGACCGACGCGACGGTCCACCAGCATCCCATCTTTCCAGAATCCCATCTCCACCAACTCATTGCAAACATCCCCTTCCATTTGCCATTTGCTAACTGATATGCCTGACTCCCAATTGCAAGTTTTGGACTTGATTTTTTCCGATATACTCTCAGTTTAAAAGCAGTTGGTATGTTCTGACGTCAGGGAACGTTAACAAAAAGGGCACAAACCTTAATATTAATTTTATTATTTCTGTTAATTAATGATAAACTGGCAAATAAAACATATTTGTCTGTCTTTACAATTGAAAGTAATTAAAAAGCATTTAAGAAATTGATATTCTGTATATAAGATCTACAAACTAAAATTATGTAATAATAATAATAATAATAAATATAATATTTACTTTTAATTTCCAGAGTATTCTATGAGGGTAGGTTTATGTATTATATAAATATGATTTCTATTGTGTTAGGCCGTTTGATAATTTACTAAAATCAGGATTTATTTTAATCTAAAAGCAAAACAAGTAAGAGAACTTCAGCATTCTACCAGATCAACCAAAAAAATCGCCATTGCCATTCTCGTTTCCACAGGCAGCTTAGGATGCAGCTGCATGAGGACGATGCTTTGGCATTTTTGTGTTAAAATAAATGAAAATTTGTTTGTGCTTTGTTCCTCGAGAGCTTCGGCAGCCAGGAGGAGGATCCCAGCCCTCCTCCCACTCCTCATCCCCTGAGCACTGAGATACAGGCAAATCCAAGTCAGCCATCCTCGCTCTCCTCCGCTTTTTGTTACGTTTCGTTCGTTACGTTACGTTGCGTTTCGTTTCCTTGCTGCAGGAGCATCCAAAACAAAGAAACAAACAACTACAAAAAAAAAAAACAAAAAAGAGAAAACCAAAAATATAAAAAACTTTTTCCACATGCATTTATCTGGTAAACCCTAAGTCCCTCTCCCAACCTTCTGTTTCTCCTGCTACCGAACGAAGACAGCTCTTTTGGCAATTTTTCAGAAATTTTAAATATTCCTTTTTCCCAGACTTTTTCCAGCTTCTCCTTGGCCAGATCCTCGGGGGATCTCTCTCTCAATGGTAGTGCAGGAAATGTTTCTTGTGTGTTTTTGTTTACACAGCACAGTGCCTGCCTGCCCTTGGGTATTTTTGCTAATTATCTGACAATTAGTTTGTTAAGTCAAGTCTGAAACCGCAATAAATATTCCGTACTCCCTCTCTTCCCCGTTCCCACCACACTCACCTATGGGAGGTCGAAAAATGCCCGCCGGCATGTGGAACGCTCGGTGATTCACCAGATTCTCGGCACACTTCTTGGTCATCGTGTAGGTGTTGGGCATCGGGCCAATTAGGCAGTGCCGCATCTTCTCCAGCGTTTCGTCGTCGAATGTGCGATAGATCTGCATAAAATACACGGGGCCGGGAAAACAGTTTCCAATTTAAATAAAGTGTCATGTCGCATATCAGATATGATATTCAAAAGGATTATTATTTTTGTTTGTTGTACCCTTTAGTATGATGCCAATAAGGCATGTAAGGTCTTTGCCCGAATTCGCGAAATACATGATTGAATGGTTGTGACTAGCGTGCTAAGATAATAGTAGAAATACTGTAGCGTTAGGAATTTATCGAAATAAATAATAATAATAATAATAATAATAAACAAAGCAAAAATATTTCAAAATAATCTCATAAAGGTATTTAGAAAATGGTTTGTATAAAAATTTATAGAAAAAGGCATATAGAAGTTTACCTTTCGTTAAACCAAGGAAAACATCAAATAAATTTAGGAGAATACGTATGAAAAAGGGTTGCACCCACAAGATATATTATCTTAATTTGAAAAGTTGTATTTTGTATATGTTGACTCAATTTTCTTGATAATAAGTTGTAAGTTATTTATTTCGAAGTAATCAATATAACGGGTAACTTAAAGTCGAAAAACTTATTTTTGAAAGTCTTAACTATTTCGAATACATTCTTTTTTTATGGTGCCTACTTCAGTTTTTATGTGTGAGCATTACCAACCTGCATGATTTTTTCGTAGCCAATTTCGTTCTCGTACACTTGTTCCTTGATGAATTTGCGATTGCAGTTGCAGTACAGTGTCGAAATGTGTACGAACGACTGTGCCCACGGGGTCCGTTGATATATTGGTGGAAATAGCGAGGCGAACACCCATGTCGAATGTTGATTGAATTGTGTTGGAAATTGTGTGCCCGGCAACGCCGTAAAATATGCAATGCCCAAATAAGTCGCGGACGGAGCGGGAAAACGAGATTCGGCGAGAGATTGGGAGAGAAAACAATACGTAAATATTACAATTCATACTCAAATATTTTTGCATATATTCAGACATGGGAATTATGTATTTTGGTTACTTAAATGTGCGATATGTGAATATTCAACATTTATTTTATCCTTGTTTATTTTCACTAATGGAAATGTGGCCCAGCCATGAACGGACTGTTGGGGAGGCAATAATACGTCTTTAATCGACTTAAATTTTAAAATATTTTTCTGTATAATTACGGCATTTATATGAATTTATTTAAAATGTTTAAAGGCTTCAGATAGTATTTTAAAAGGTTTATTGATTAAGTTGTGGTTCCATTTATATTGTATTGTACCATCCATAATTTCCTTAACAAATTATTAGTTCATCTTCTTTTGTCACGGAATCAATTAACATTATTTTGTAATGCATTAAACCTTACCTTTAACTGCTTCATTTCCATGGCCAAGTCGAGTATCTTCTTCGTGCCGAGGACATTAATGTCAATGGCGTCGCTGAGTTTCTCATTGAATTTCACCGAAGCCACAACATTGAAGACAATCTACAGGCGAAGCAGATAAACCAGACCCACGAATTGTAATGCATATTAAAAATGGAAAGAACAGAAAGGAGAGAACCCCAGCAGCAGGGAAGAGCTCATGCAAAATGCACAAGAGATGTGCATACAAAACAGAAACAGGCAGTGATGGGATGCATATACTTATTATCGCCGAGGTACATCTTAGCCAAATACGATCTGTAGAACTATAGAGTCTACCTTTAAGGAAAACCCCTTTTTAAAGTCGTTACCAATATTAAATATGCTAACAAAATATTTATAAATATGTGACATATTTGTCAATATTTAATTTCACGATTATAGTTTTAGTTTAGAGTATTTTTTCAGAATATCTCACCACGGTGAAGAAAGCTAATCTCTTTCACATCACTGTCAACAGGTACCTCAGCGATCTGGCACAGAATGTTTGGTCTGCGTTCTATGATAACCTCAAAGTCAGCACACAAAATGCGGAAAAATAAGATGCTTCGGCAGTTGGAAGCGGGACTGAAAATGGGACAGGTGCAGGAGCAGGAACAGGAATCCTGCAGTGCGACGCGTGCATTGAACATCGACAACAAAGCAATTTCAGCTTAAAACAGTGCAAGCGGACTCTAAGCAGACCGACCAGGCCTGAGTGACTTGTATGCAAAATGTTTTCGCAAACAGCACGGAAAACGGGGGAAAAAATAAAAAAAGACCAACGGATGCGGATGCGGATGGGACTGGCAGTGGGCATGGGGATGAGGATGCGACCGGATGGCAGGACAATGGCTCGCGCATGCCGGGCTCTTGAAGCATGCACAGGAATTTTCATTTATTTATATATTGTGTTTTATAACCAACAGCTGAAGGAGCAGCAGCTACAGCAATGGTAACAGCACAGCAACAGGACCAGGATGCCCTACACACATTTTCACAGTTTTACGTGGCGGCGGGTTTTCAATTTTTGTTGAAAAGTAGAATGCATATACATACATACATATATGTGCGCACATGCATACATATCGCAGGGCCTCTTGTGATCAGCAAAACAAAAATAAAAAACATGCAAAAAAGAGCGAGAAGCGAAAGAAATAAACTGACTGCCTGGCTGGCGTTGTCGTAAACACGGCGCCTGCCTTTGGCATGCAACGTTTTACGTATACGTAATGCACAAACCAGAGGAGCCGAGGGGGAGGCACAGATAACCATAGTTGCACTTAAACAAAAATATATTGATTTAACTATTTGTAAAGAAATTTGTCAAAATAACTATTTTAATGCGCTTCTTTCCTTTTAGTTCTTTTTGAAAACGTAACGCGATTGAAAGTACTGGATTATAAACTCGTATTCTAAACGAAAAATCATTTCATACATAAATGCATTAGGTACGCAGAAATTGTATGTAATTAATTCACATTTAAAATGTTACTTTTAAACAATTTACTATTATTTTTCTTAAAGTGTGAATAGATACCGACAGACAGGAATCGGGGGAGCCATCCAGATAGGCAAACACAACAAAAGCCCATGAAAAGTTTCTCACACAAAAAGTCCATTGATTGAATTGCCTACAGAGCTGAGAAGGAGTAGGAGGAGCAGGAGGATCGGTAGTGAAGTACAGGGTCTACAGGGAGGCAGCCAGGCAGGTGGAGAATCAACGAACTTACTCACCTGGACCTCAGACGAGAGCATTGCTCGGTCGGCGGAATCAATGTCCAGGTCGATGGCACTGTAATCAGCGCGTATCGGATGCACCTTCTCCAACAATTGTGGTGACTCCTCGCGCAGTCTATTGAATATCTGTGGGATGCAGGAGGATGTGGGGTTTGAAGACTGGGATAAAAGTATCCCACATTGTCATTGCCAGCAGGAAAGCGGGAAAACGGGAATTGACAGGCTCCCCGCATCCTGGGCTGACACTTACCGATTCATTGAAAAATCCCTGCAAGCGCTCCTGTACGCTCATGTTGTCCTTGCTGCGTATCAGCATGTAAATTTTACGCAATCCAAACGAGCGGAGCAATTTCTCTGTTAACACTTTGCCCACGAAGCCCGTGCCGCCCGTAATGAGTACGGTGGCATCTCTATAGAAATCCGTTACCGGTGTGGCACCGACAGTGGACGGGATGCTGCCACTCCCAGTCACATTTCCACTTCCACTAGCATCGGCACTGTTTGTTCTCGTACTTGAGGCCGCCTCCTGGAAGAGCTGCTCCTCCTCCTCCTCCTCCGGCGCCATATCGTGGCCACTGCCACTCCCATGGCTACTACGACGCGAGGAGCTGGTGGATGAGAAGGCCTTGCGAGCACCTATTTGAAAATAATTTAAAAGTAGTAAAGTCATCAAGAAAATTTTGATACCGAACTTATTCTTTTATATCTTAATTACTTTAAGGTTTCGGAGCTCAAACCTCCAGTAAAAATCATTCTAGAATTACTCTTTGTGGTTATAGATTTTCAAGGAATCGAAAGTTTGTTGTACTATTACAATAAACTTAAAAAATGACGACAAGAAAATCATTAAACACTTAAAATAAATGCAGTTATATCTGTAAAGTCAATTCACTTGAAAATTAAATAGCAGAAGCTGTATTTATTTCTATGTTTCTCCCATAAAAGTGAGGGCTTATTGTATTTCATAAAAATTAAATTTAAATGAATAAATTTAACATGTAGGTCTATTTTAAAAGTTTTATATTAATCAGAAGAGGGTGGTTTGCCCTAGCCCGGCACAGCTTTGGCTTAGATTTTACCCATTGTTTTATTAGTTAGATTTTTATAATATTTAGCTAAGCTCACTCACTTTTACTGGGACTTGCTTCGTGCATGTTTGCTTAGCCGAAAATCGAACTGTTCACTTCAAGGGTAAAAAGTACATTGACAAGTTTTCAGTTTCAATGCGGTTAAAAACTGGGACATTAATCAATAAACGACAGACATATATCGAACAGATTTTCCCACCGTATGTCAATTATATAAATATGAAATACACACCCGCACAACGGCCGTTCTAACCCAATTATACTATATTCCCTATATCAATTTGTGTGTACTGCAAGTGCAGGGGCCGGGACTTTATTCTGTACTTTGTTTTAAATGTGTGCCGGGGGCTCTGGCTGACATTGTGGTTGCATTTGACCTGATGACCTGGCCGCCGGATGTCTGGCGTCCCTTTCACCACTCTTTCACTCTCCTTCCCTGCCGCTTGTTGAGCCATTTTAAACAATGTTAATTATTCAATTATCACCAGCCAATGCGGCTGCCATGCGACCATGTGTCCTTCTAACTGGGTCTGGGTTCGTGTCGGTCTTCGGTGTTCGGTGCAGGGTGTGTGTTGGGTGTTGGGTGTGCGTGCGTGTCCCATGTGTGTGCGGCGTTTGTATTTCAGTCCCCGTCACAGTTGGTACTTGTCCATCGCGTGTGAGAGTGCACGGCATATGTTGTTTGATTGCAAGCAAAAAATGAGGCGCAAGTGCACCGCATACACAGATATACAGAGCTAAAAATCAAAAACATAATTTTTTTTTTTAATATATTTTAATAAGCCAAATTTAAAAAAATATAGTTTCGAATTTAAATAGTAAAACTAACATCATTTTGTACATTTTGGTGAATAAACAACCATTTTAAAAAAATATAATAAGGAATACAAGCACATTCAAGAATGTCTTTAGAAAAAAATATTTGTCTATTCCATAAAGTAGAATTAAAGCCTTTTTTCTCTGTATTCAAACACATATGGTAGCATACCTCATTGCATGACATAGTTGTGGCTGTTGCTGCAGCCGTCATATATTCGCTGCCAATTGTCAGTGTCCGCACACACAGTCTGGATGTGTTTTCATTGACATTAGGAAAAAGGCGGTTGGTCAAATCGTTGGAGGGCTGATTATGGTTACGACAATTAAACAGTTTAAATTTAAATTGTTAAAGACAGCTAAAATAGTGAAAAATAATTATAAAAATTACTAAGCACTATATTTTATTATAATTTTCGTTTGATGGATTGTTTCTTGTCCTTTTTTTTGTTCCTAAAGTTTCTAATAGTTATATTAAATATACTTATTAGCCGGTCAACTGAAATTAGCTGTTTTTAAGATATACGAGTAACTAAATAGTTTATTTAAAACAAAAAAGGAAGCCAACTTTAAAAGCCGAAGTTTGTATATCCTTGCACTTGCAATTTACCCAACCTACCATGCCAGCTAAATGATATCATTCTCCGATTTTTATAAAAATAAAATCGAAATTCTGAAATCATCTAAAATAGCCATATCTATACAAAAAAACAACAGAGTAATAATTTTAATATTTAATTTTAAATAATTTCCGATCTTTTCTATGCCAGCTTTCAGATATAGTGGTCTGATCATGACCATATTCGTAAGTTTATTACCTGCAATGGAAAGAAGACTATTCGCAAGGGTTTATGTAACTTTTTAACCAGGAGACTAGTTTGCTTAGAAACGGACAGGCAGACATGAACTACAGCTGAGCTGTTTATTAAACCTTGGAAAACGCCGAATTTTACGAACATAGAGGTTTTAAAATATCGATGCTAGCTAGCATCGAACATAGAAAATTTTATAGTAAATGTATAAATTAGAGATCATAAGGATAACAAATCATATTTTATTGAAATAAAACTTTATTAAGGTTAACGTTTAAAGGTAGAGCTCGTCCCAGTTCGTCCGGTTAAGACTAACTATAGAAATAAATTCACTATAAGCGTATATGGCACTTGCCAGTACATCTATTCGTCAAATGGTAACTCTACTTAGAATAACTGCATTTTTAAAGACTTTGGTGTAATAAGTTTTTAATCTTTCTTTACCTACATATCCAACAACCTTATAGTGAAGAACTTTAATCTCAGGATTGAGCTTTCAACTTTCTTCACCAAATTCAACTTAAAAAGTCTTAAAGCTCGATTTAAGAAGAATTCTGTTTCAAGCCTCACAAAATGTCCTTCCAAACCAACACATTCTAAGGGTTAAAGCTTTTTGAAGTCTTCGCTTTAACCCAAGCAACTTTAAAGCTTTGCGACCATCTTGAGCTTTCAATTGGGCAATTCCGGTTCGAGTCCCCGCTAAGCTGAGAATCTTTTAAATAAAATTGGTTTCCCTCTGCTTCTTTCAAGTGAAAATACTTCAAATTTTAAAGGCCTGGATTTATAGGAAGTTGGGAAATAAGAAGACCCAAGCAAATATGAATAGTTTAAATTTTTCGCATTTAATTTAAGTCCGACAAAATGTAGCGGAAACGGCGAGCCATTTTTGTATCTACAATTAATGGGCGACGCGAAAAGAATAATAATTGTGTGGCTCCGTAATTAAAAGTAGAGAAATACACTCATGCATTGTGTTGGTTTGCTTAATGACTCGAAATGTTTATTCGTTTTGGTGATTTAATACAATAATAATTACATTAATTAGCCTTTATGTTTTTTTATGACAAATATTGTACATTGCATTTCCACACATACATCTGTGAGTGTGTGTAGGTAATAATACATAATCGGATTTTTAAATGACTGTTTAAATAATTTAGCTTAATGCTACTTAATTGATTACAGGTGCTTATTTAAGTTGCTTTTTATAACATTTTCTTGCTTCTTAATTTGATTTGGTGGATTTTGGCTTTGAAAGAACTTTAGACAATGGATTTTATACAAAATAATGGACAAAGTTCTGTGGGTTTTAAATTTAAGTATATGTATTGTGCTTTAAGGAACGCATTTCGAAGTTACATTAATTATAATACTGTACATGGCTCACGACCGACTCAATACAAATCGCTTTGCAAAGGGATTTGTAATCACAATTCATTAAGACGAAATCACAGAGCTATTAGCCAACTTCCGAATTCACATTCACATTTTCGAAAGTTCATAACTGAATGTGCGCGTGAATGGGTCTGAATTTTAGGTGGAAAATGGCCTTAATAGCCGTGTTCCACAAATACATTATAATCCTCTAAAATCAATATATTAACAGAGCTTTACTGTGGAAAAATACACCTAATGGTTCTCGGGTTGCTTACTTATTAATGGGCGGGAATGTGTCGGTGGAACACGGCTACAACTTAAATTACTCTAAATTAAATTATAGTGGTTGCCACAGTGACTTGCCCACCTCTCGCTCCCTCTCCTTGGCCTGCGATCCTGGCAGGTGGACACGCGACACCTCGCTGAGTATACAGGTGCCGTCGCACTCCGTCTGACTGCCAAATTCCTGTTCGCAAATACAGCTGGAGTTTTCCCTACTGAGCAGGGCCAACTGCACTCCCGGGGTACTCGTCAGCTCCTCGCTGGGCGGCGTCGTCGATGGCAGCTCCATGAGTGCCATGTCGTCCTCGCACTCGATGACGTTGGGATGCAGGGGCTTGAAGTTGTTACGGCGCCACGGCGGCACCGAAACACCTGTGTTGCCGCCACCAACCGCCACACACGAGCTAGGGGCGGCAAAGGTAACCACGCTCTGGTGGTGATGGCCATGGCCATTGTTGTTCTGGCCACTGCCGCCGTTGTAAATCCCGCTGTTGACGCCGCCGCCACCGCTCCCATTTACCCGTGGCAAATGCAAACCCGTCTTGGCGCCGTTGCTAAGGCCACTTCCGCGGGCCGCTCCGAAGAGATTACTCCGTATCCGCATCGAAGAGTTGGCGTAGGTCGACCTTATCGAGCTGGCACGTGTGTGCATCGAAAAGGTCCTTTCGTGGGCATCCAGGCTCGTTTGAAACTTGCAGAAACAGGCAGCGAAGCGTTTATTAAATTCCCTTTTAAACTTTTCCTGCACACAGAGAGAATCAAATTAGGTCATTAGATAGGTCTTAAATTTTTGTTAACATTATAAAACTCCAGGGCTTTCATGAACAATTACCTACATAAATAACAAGAGTTCCGAAGTACTTAAAAAACTTTCAAATATTATATTCTATTTCAAAATATTTTATAATAGGTCGTGCAATACTCCTTATACTCCCAATAAATAAAGTAATTCCATATATATTTATTTAAAAAATATACAACAGCCGGCGGTCTCTTAATATTCAATATATTTTGAAAGCTCAAAAATATCCGTCGTTTTTTTTTGTAATACGTTCACCTTTATTTTCGACATTCCCGCTGTCTAAACAAAACAAACTTTTAGTCCTCTTTAGGGCTAATTAAAAGAAGAGTCGTAGGAAAATTTTCGGGGAAAAAATAGCGAATCCTGCCGTCAGCTAAGGCATCCCTCTTAGGCTAATGAACATGAGCTGGGGGATTCACGCCGCCTCCGCAGGCAAATGCCATTTGTCTTCGCTGACAGTAAAATAGAATATTTGTTGACAAAAGTTTTCACGCACATCACATCCAAAGGGAAAAGTTTACGAGCATTCACAGATCTCGCCGCTCTCAATCTATCTTTTACAGACAATTTAAGTGTCAAAGCAAACAGCCACGGGGGTTTTTCTCGATTTTCTCGGTTTGCCACTTTGCCGTGCCGAAGATTTTTGTGGGATTTGGCTCCATTTTGCGGATTCCCAATTCCTGTGGCTCAGACAGTAGGTGTGTTTGCTCATTGGCTACAGTGGAGCGCTGCTTTAATTAACTTTGACAAAGTATTTTTTCCTGTCAGCTATTTTCGGTGTTTGGCCCAAAGTAAATTGGAAATTGTTGCCAAGTAAGACGAAATTTATTTTTGGAAAAAAGGAACAGTGCCGCGGATGCTAATAAATCAGTAATGCAAAATGGAAAGAAATCAACAGAGAAATCGATTCGTAGAAGTCGAAGCAATGAAATGAAGTGAGATGAATTTTGCCTACTTGGCTGATTCCTAGAATTGTGTGCCTCTCTCTATTAACCTTTCTATAAAAGTTTCCTTTACTTTATAATTTGATTTGCGGAGGAGGCAAAACGATGATGAAGTAAATGTGTTTATTTTAAGGGCAAGAACGTCAATTATTATAAGTGAAAGTTCAAATATTATTTCAAAGTTGACTGGTTCAGTTATTACGAAATTATCTTTCAAGGCACTTTAAAGAAAAGTAACTTAATGTGTAATATGTTTACCCTTTATCTTCTTTTAAGCAGGGATAATAAATTTGATTTAATTTTTTTAATTTAACATTATTCTGACAAAATCTTTAAGGAAATCCCCTGTGACTTTAAATCAATTTTATTTTCCAGACCGACAATATATTACCTATTAAAAGTATTTCACCCGTGTGCCAATAAATTTGTCTGCTAAATCCCCCGTGCTCATAAGTGGCACCACGTCCATTTACATGGCCGAAACACTAACAGAAAACGGCCGTCCCTCATCAATCCCCACTATTCCCTGGCTAAATTTAGTTTCCTTTTATGGACTCGTCGTGTTTCCCTTTAGTGGCGGCATCTCCACTAAACGAGTCCCAGAGGACTGGAACTTCGAAACAGAGGACACCAATCAAAAACCCAGACGGGGCAAATGCAAATCCACTCGGTACTCGGTAAACAAATCGGGACAATCATCATCACCATTCAGGTCCACTTACGTTGTAGATGCCATAAATAAAGGGATTGTAGCAGCTATTGCTCATGGCCAGCCAATCGCAGCAGAACCAGACGATGCTGATGAAATGGTAGTCGTTGATTTCCGGAATCGTCACATACAGAATATTATAGAGCTGCAGCGGCAGCCAGCACAGGCCGAAGATAATGACCACGATAATCAGCATTTTTATGACCTACGGAGCGGAGCGAGAAAGGAAATTAAACGACGACCGGATTTTTCCCCATCTCCATACCGAGCTCACCTTCTTCTTGTTTTTCAACAGTGTTATGTCCCGTGAATCCTGGGCATTGCCCGGAGCACGGGTGCCCCACAGGCGCACCGCCATCTGGATGTAGACAAAGCTGATGACACAGAAGGGAACCAGATACTGCACAAAGACTAGCGTGTATCGGAACGTTTGCAGTTGATCATCCGATAGGTTCTTGTTCATGCAGAACGGTCGCGTCACATTGAAGGTCTCATTGTTCTCTGCAAAATGCAAAATGCGAAATGCGAAATGCGAAATGCGAAATTCTGAACTCCATCGGCCATTTAATCTATGCAAATCGGATAGACTTACCGCGAAACCTCTCGGTCAACTCCTCCACCCGAAAGGCAATGGCAAAGGGCACGGCGAAGAGGAGGGCCAGCAGCCAGATGCCTCCAATTATGAACTTCGATATGAACTTGGTGGGACGTGCCCTGCATGTGTAAGCCGATTTTTAATGATTACCTCCGATTCAGAAATACGGACTCCGGCTTACAGGACCCAGTTCAGGACTTACCTAAGTGGATTAATGATGGCCCGATGGCGATCGATTGCAATGGCGGTCAGCGTGAACACTGAGACGTTGACACTTAGCGCTTGGACAAAGGGACAGAAGCTGCACATGAACCATGGCAGATTCCAGCTCTGCAGCAGGGCAGCCTGGAACTACAAGGCGAAATAACAAATGTTAAATAAACAAAATGTAATGTAATATATAAAAGAATCCCTTGATCTGAGAATGCTGAGAGCCTTAAAAGTTCCTGAAATCATCATTGTAAACTCATCTAAAATACCTAATTTCATATCAATCTTAAGTGAAAGAAGGTTTTACCCATCCTCAAAGATTTTGTAGAACTGAGTATCCAGAATTTGTATATAGTACATACTTTTTGTATTCTCTCTTGAAAAAAAATCGCATTTTTAACCAAATAAAATATTCAAAGGTTAAGTTGAAAATATTTTCCTTCAGTGTAAAAAGGAAAAGGAGAATGGGCGGCTTGTGCTTGTCGGTGCGATGTGCGACGATTAAATCAGCCCAAAATGTGGCCCCATTCAAGTCGCATTGGCAAACATCATTAATGGACACTGGACCGCAAACAACACGACTCTGCTTCTGTTCGGGGAGTTTTGTTTTGGCTCTGCCCCAACAATTCCTGGTCCCATAAATTGTCGAAATCTCCGTTCAGTCGTAGGCTGTGATTTTCGCAGTCAGTGTATGTGGAGTGTGTATACAGCGGGGGCATGTGGGCGTACGTGTGTGCGGTCGCTGCGGATATTTAAGCACGCGCTTTCCTTCTCAATGGACACCGCAAATTGCAATTTTCTCGCCAGTTTATTGATGACACTTCCATGATGGCTATGACAGGAACAAAGTTCTGTTTGATTGCGGGATTAATATAAATTAAGTGCGGCAAATGAAGGGTGGCAACAGCTACAGGTCAAGTTCAAAGTTCAATAGGCTCAAATGCGGCATTTCTACATTTACAATAATTTTCAGACTAAGCATTAAACTTTTTCCTTGAGTAAAATAAATATCGTAATCGAAATCAACGAATTTGTATACACAACGTTCGTAATAATGGGCAACCATTTCAAGCTCTTAACAAATCCTTTACGTTTTTACTTTGTAAAAGAAAATTACCTAAAATATATGGGTTTCTTGTTACCCCAAGACCTGTTCAAGTTGGTCAAGTTATTAAAGCATTTTTAATTAAAACATTAAAACACTGCATTTAAGCGCTTTTTAAATGTAAATATATAATTCTGGGAAAGTTCATAATAAAATTCTGAATGGAAGCACAGAAAAAATATGGTTTTGTTATTATCATAATTTCCTATTTCATATTGCTTATGTATTTTTCTCATTTCCATTTTATTATTCACTTTATCCATCCAATAACACTAGAAAATCAATTGATGCTAACGGCTATTGTCTATTCAAATATAATTTCCCAGTATCACATATAAATGGAATGCGATTTCAATTGCTGCCGCCAGAAAAGGAGAGCGCCCACACGTTAGAGATTGGGCGAGAAAATTGTTCACTTGGCTTTTAGCACTTATTTTTGCTGGCTTATATGGAATACTAATCCCATTAACACATAAACCGAAAATCGCATTAAAATTTCAAGTAGGTAATATTCCATTGCCAGCCACGTTGGACGAAAAAGGGAGGAGGCTGTGCCAATTTTCTAATTCCAAACATGAGCGCTCCACCGTCCGGAAATTAAATTGATGCCGGATTACACCGAAATTGATGTGTCTGCGCACTGCCTGCGTTTGTGTCCATAATGGGACTATCCATCTATGGTGATAATAAGTGAAAACTAATGGTAATGCTGATGTGGCTTGTATGATTTATGCATACAACGTGTCAACAGTGGCGTTCAAAAATCATTTAAGTCGAAATCCATTTAGCTGCTCAACACGGCGTATGCGCGATGTTAATGGATGGACCCGCGACATTGGATAATTACACTAGTCTACAATACTTGGCATTCAATTATATACTGGATGTATGCGTTAAACTTTATTTAAACAGTTTATATCCTAGTGGCTCAATAGGAATTATGCTAAATTTAAAATGAAGGCATTTTACAGGAACAAAAACAAAGCTTACTTGCCCAACTCGAATCTGGCAACGAAATGTATCCAGCAAATGTTTTTTCCACAAACATGTTGCATGTTGGCCATGGTTCTCTATAATCCCATTCAGCATCATGACCACCCACCACCACTCACCTGAAATGGTATGCAGAAGAGGCCAATGATCACGTCGGCAAAGGCCAAATTGGCGATATACATATTGGTCACCGTGCGCATCTGCCTGGTGGTGGCCACCACCCAGATGACCAGCGTGTTGCCGATGACAGCCACAATGCTGATGCCGCCGTAAAAGATGGACAGCAGGGCCACAATCTCAGCGGGGGCCGCGTACAACCGTTCTGCAAGGGGATAAAGGATGGATAAAATAGTTAATCCCTGGTAGACATTTTCACTCAGCAAAAAGTAGTCCTTTGGGTAAATCTGAAAAATCAGTGAGCTATGCACAAAATTTAATCAAATTATTTTACTGGCATAAAGTCCGTGGGACTTTGGAACTTAAATTTGTAAAATATGTACATCTAAATGGCACCTTTATTTAGAATTTTCAGAATTGTCGGTAACCTGACTGTGAAAGATTAATTCAATTGTCAGTTGTCAGTCAGGTTTGGCGGCCGGGCGGGCGAGATTGACATTCCTGCTGAGTGGTAAATGTCAAGGAAATTGAATTGGATTTAAAATGGCAGCCAGTAGTTTACACACGCCATTTTTAGAGAGCCAACAGCGTATTAGATGAAATATTGATAGACCAGAGACTTCGTTTTCATTAGCATTTCCCCAATATTTCCGTGCCCGTCGGTCACCTGTTACTCATCTGAAATTCATTCGATTTGAGAGACCATGCAGCGTCTTTAATCTACTCTAGCCACCCCCAAGGAACTCATGAATGATGCAGGATCAAAGGAACTAACGGCGAACTGTCAAAACGAAAACAAACTTGTCAATGTTTTGATTGATGATACGCCAAGTCGAATTAATCCAGTCGACTAAAACGCGTCCCCAGAGGCTGAAAGGGATTAAAAAAGAGCTTACCGAACTCCGCTTCCTCCTCGGCTCCGGGCAAAAAGTCGAACCGCGATTCCTCCTCGATTAGGTTCGTGGCCATGGCACTCAGTTTTGTTTTGGTTTCCTTTGCTTTGGTTCCCTAATGAGAACACAATATTCCCAAAAAGCTCTCGTTCCTAGAACTTGTAGCTTAGTTTGACCTTTTGGTTGTTTACGATCTGCCATGCATCTTCAGAGGCATCTTGGCTTCATTGCAAGCTAAACGAGAGAAAGATAAATGCCACACATTAATTTAAAATTGTCTGAAAACACTGAGCTGCCAATTTGCAATTCTTTTTTATCAGTATAATGCTCTTTTATGAGGGTATTGTCCTTAAGACGTAAGCATCTCTAATTATGTTCAGACAGACACGAATATTTCGAAAACTTTAATTATCTGTTTCACCTTAAATTTAAATTATTATTAACTCAGGCCTCTGAGTAGGCCATTTAAATAAATAAACTTTAAGCCATGATCTTTCGCAACCATTACGTTTTAGAAAGCCCCAATTTTATTTAATTTATTCAAGTTCCCCAGGTGCTGTTTATTTTTAATCTCATGTAGTAAAGTCAGTAAGTTAGCAACAACATTATTGGTGGCAGGGGTAAATCAAAAATGCAGGCAACACGTAAGACAAATGAACCTAGCTAGCAAGCAAACGAGTCTCAGAAGCCAAACAAGCAATCTCAACACCGCCCCTCAAGGAATATGACCACTTCCAGTAGGTGGACATGAAAAATGACTCAGGTGGAATCACCTGTCGGCTTTCGCACGTGAAACGTTTGTTTTATATAATTGAAACTGCAGCACCAAATTGCTGCGCCTCTTGTTTAGTGACCGTGGGCAGTGCCATAGAATGATGTTTGTATTTCTATTTCTTCTAATGAAAACAGCTTCCCCGAAAATATTTTTCTGTTTTTATTGCAAAGTGCCGCCAACGCATGTTGCCATTTCGGCATTAGGATAGCTGCCAAAAAATAACAATTGGTTCAAGTTCTATGAATGAAACTGGAAATAAGTTTCTCAGTGGGGTTAATTGGCCATTTATCGGATTGTTAACATTGTGGCGACTTGTTAATTTATCTTCCATAGTGTAAACACTGTCGACCTGTTAATTTATTGGGCATCTAAATGTTTATTATATGGCCAAACAGTTTGGTTATAGATACATGTAGAGTAAACGAAGTTTCTATATAAATAAAGTCTAGCTGGAAGCCTAACAGAGCTCACTCTTATTTTTAACAATAAATGTAGGAATCGGTAGAGAGCCAGAAGAGCAAGAAGTGAGAGAGACACGAAGTGGCCGTCGTTTCTAACGACTTCGGCTGAGAGAGATCTTTTAGAGTAGCGAGCGAGTAAAATCTCGTTAAGGTAGTCGGTGCCGAAATCTCGATCGCTACGCATGCACAGAAACAGAAACAGAAACAGAACAGAACTTGTAACTCATTAAAGTTAAAGAACACACACACATTTGTAATCCAAAACCAAATCAATAATACTTAATAAACTATAATAATAATATAAACCGTCGTCTCAGGAGTAATTGCATCACTGCGGAATTCCCGGGGCCACAATTTTGGGGGCTCAGCCGGAGATTTGGAGCGATTACAAACTTAGTCACTAAACTAAATTGTGTGTTTAAAAGTCTTTAAATTCTGTGTATTGCCGTGTGGAACGTTAGTGAAAATTTCAAAACTAGAGACAGAAGCAGAAATTGAAAGCAGAAATTTTCCAACCTGAATCAACGTGAGAAGAACCGAGACGGCAATATTCAACTTGGCAAAAGTTGCGAAATTCAAAAATTTGCAAGCTGAATCAACGCAAGAGGAAGGGAGACGGCAAGGTGCAACATTCAACATTGCAAGAAGTTGTGAAATTCATTTGCCGGCAACGCACTAAGGAGAGAAGAGAGGAACCGACTC